>PVJO010013427.1:0-52011 GCA_004026905.1 Hystrix cristata
CCGGGGGCCTGCTCACAGTGAGGGCAGGGAGCTCTCCAAGCAGGAACAGAACACGTGCAGGTGGCAACATTCAGGGACTACATTCTTCTGAAGTTGGCCTCCTTAACTTCAACACAGCCCACCAGCACACAGACAAACGCTTCACACCACCCATGCTGGCGCTACACAGGCACTTAGTAAGCTACACCTGCACCTGCTAAGAATGCCACCTGCGCGGAAGTAACGATGAACTTCCAGTTTTCTCCCTTCCATTCCCCTCCAAAGTTGCCTACAGTTTCCTTCCTAAAATATACTTCCAAGCCAGGTTAAGGAAGAGCAAAATGGATGAGTCATCATTTACTAAGCAAAGCGCCACTGATTCAAGTCATTCTTTTCGCAACTCACACTGAGAAGTTACCATGTGTGAGACTATTTGAAGGGCTTGAAATACATCAGGGACCAAAACAGATAAAGAGCCATGTACGGTGGCGCAGGTCTATAATCCCAGTACTTGGGAGGCAGAGGCAGGAGGATCGCTTCAAGTTTGAGGCCAGCCAGGGTTACATACTGAGTTCAAGGCCAGCCTGAACTACATAGCAAGACCTTTTCTCAAAAAACAAAATCAAACAAAAACAAAATAGATAAAAATCCCTATCTCTGCAGTGTCATTAGCTTCACGCCAACGCTAGAATATTAGGTGTTGTCTGGGTGTCATCCAACCCTGTCCCCAGAACTGCAAGAAAAAAAAAAGGCAAGAAAACACATATATGTATTTTTTTTCTTTTATGCATCACAAAAATACAACAAGGAAAAACAAGCCACTGCAAGGGCACAGCTAAAATGCAAGCTCCTAAGAGCAGGAATTCTTATCTGCTTTGCTTGCTGTTGCGACCCTAGCACCTGATAAAAGTATCTGGCACATAGATGTTCAATGATATTTGTTGAATAAATAAAAGTAAAACCTTAAGAATCAAACATAATCCCACTATCTTGAAATAAGCACTGCTCGAGGAAGATTTACTTGACTTTTCCATGTGACTTCATCCATGATAAATTAAAAATTTACCAAGCTTCAGAGCTGGGGTTGTAGCTTAGTGGCAGAGCACTTGCCTAGCTGTGTAAGGCCTGGGTTTCATCTCTAGCACTGCAAAAAAAAATTTAAAAATAAAAATGTATCATGATTTAGAATTGTATCTTACTATAACGCATCTTATTTGGTAAAAGATTAGTTGGACAGTCAGTCTTAAACTGCTATCTGGCCTCCCCAAGGAATGTCTCTCATGTATATATGTATAAAATTTTTTTTTTTTTTTGTATGTGTGTTGCTCAAAATCCTTTCATAGTTCACAGTACATCAGGAAAATCCATTCCGGGCTGAGGATGTAGCTCAGTGGTACAGCACTTGCCTAGCATCCCCAAGGACCTGAACCTGATCCAAAGAAAAGAAAAGAAAAGAAAAGAAAAGAAAAGGAAAGAAAGAAATAAAGAAAGAAAGAAAGAAAGAAAGAAAGAAAGAAAGAAAAGAAAGAAAAGAAAGAAAAGAAAGAAAAGAAAGAAAGAAAGAAAAGAAAGAAAAGAAAAGAAAGAAAGAAAGAAAGAAAGAAAAGAAAGAAAGAAAGAAAGAAAGAGAAAGAAAGAGAAAGAAAGAAAGAAAGAAAGAAAGAAAGAAGGAAGGAAGGAAGGAAGGAAGGAAGGAAGGAAGGAAAGAAAGAAAGAAAGAAAAAAGAAAGAAAGAAAGTCAGTCTGTCTACTTTTTCAAAGCCACAGTCTCCTATCTCTTACTTCTATTAGAATAAGACTGCCTTTGCTCCAGTAAAATTCAGTTATTCAACAAAACGTGCTGTATGCCTTTGCCTCAGATCTAGGTCAAAATGTATGTACTATGTACAGATACCAATTCCCCAAAAGGAATGTAAACATTATGTACTACAAATGCATAACAATAAAATGATCTGAAAAAAATAAATTTCCTCTAAAGATCAGAAAGATGCCATCACCTAGAAACCTTACCACGGCGCCCAGGCAGAAGAAACCCAACTTGGGCTGGGGATTTAGCTCAGTGGTACAGCACTCAGCTAGCAAGTGTAAGGCCCTGAGGTTGATCCCCAGCTCCAAAACAAACAAAAAACCAGAGCCCCAACTCTTCTCTGAACTACTTTAGTTATTACAAGAGCCCACCCTACTCCGGTATTGACCATGTACATCTGGTATCCCCCAAAGTACTGTAAATTCCTTAAAGGAAGGAACTTTTGTCTTACAGATGTTGTATCTACCCTTTTCTCTGTCTGCCTCAATCTAAGAAACGAATACATTAATAAGAGGATGTACATTAGAAAGCCTCAATTTTCCCTACACCTGTCTGGAAACCACTGCATGTAATATGCTTATTATTGCAACTGTGAATAGTCTACATACTGTAACTACAATCCTTGAACACATCTAAATCCGTGTCTACCTATTTGTTATATCTTTGATATTTACTGCACACCTACATCGTTTCTTGTAATTAAAAACCAGAGGCCAGTTTGAGAAGAGCCCTAATGTAATGTCATTAAAATGTTACATAGATGATTTCCCGAATTTGTAAAAGCTGCTGCAGGAGAATGAGCTAAGCAAGACCAGGTACTTCGTAAGGAAGGCAACAAATAAATGGCTGGTTGTCCCTGGCTGCACTTCGCTTGCTCTCCAAAGCAGTTATCTTTCCACGTATTCTAATTGCCAACAGGAACCTAAAACGCAGGTCAGCTCCTTCTCGATTAGTACTAGCAGAACTAGCTAGGACAGCAGGTGCCGCAAGCCTAAGGAGGAAGGAGGAAAACAGAAAAATGTGGAGACACAAAGGTGAGAAGTAATCGTGCGTTCTCACCAGTTGTGGCAGAGAAGCCAGGGGCCTCTGAGTGGCACCTTCAATCTGCCTTCTGTACACATTTCTAGTTTTTCTGGGTTACAGTGTCAAAGTGCAAATTGGCAATTAACAGGGACTTCTCCTTTCTCCTTATCCCATCTTCATTTTGAACTTGAAAAAAGACCTGACAGGTAGTGAGCCTTTGAATAGCTTTTCTTCTCTAGTTTCATTCGCTTCAGGAAAGGTTAGAGTCGTTTTGTTAAGTGATGAGAGATGCACACAGGAACCCATCCCTGCCCTAAGGAGTTCCCAGTGTACTGTAATGCGAACATCAGTCTTCGAAGTCATTTATAGAATTTATCCCCAGTCCCAGGTTAGTCTTGGAGGCAGCACATTAACGTCAGTAGCGTGTACCTCACCCACATCTTGCCACAGAAAAAAAAGTCCACACTAACAACTCAGAAACGAAACTTTTCAGAAGTATGCAATTTTGCCAGGTGCAGTGCCCCAGGCCTGTAATCCCAGCACTAGGCAGGCTGAGGCAGGAGGATCGCTGTGAGTCCCAGGCCAGCCTGAGACCCACGGTGAGACCCTGTCTCAAAAAAACAAAGAATTATCTAAATCCTCTACCAAGTCAACCTGTAGTTCTCAGCTTTGGCTGTAACACTGATGGCTGAGGAATTTCTCAAACTCCCAAAGCCTCAAGATCAAGAACAGGGGAAGCCCTAACTCCTCGGCTGAGTGAGAACTGTGCTGTAAATCACCCTGCCCTTGCAACAGACGGGGGAAGGCACACCGCACTCCTCAAAGGCCCCGCTCCACTTCCAACCAGACCCGCGCCCCGCACACACGGGCTGCCGCGCTGCTTCAGATGCGGGGCGCGGCCCGCACGCCTCCCGCCCGGAGCGAGGATGCCCCACTCCCCGGGGAGCGAGGCTTTTCCCCGGCGGGTCGGGCCGCCGCGCAGCCCCTAGCGCTTCCCCCGCCTCCCGACCGTGCGGGGCGACGCGGCGCCGGCTGCCCCCGCCGGCCCGGTACTCACGCAAGTGCCGCCCAGCTTGTGGCTCTCCACCACCGCGGCCCGGGCGCCCAGCTCGGCCGCCCGGCGAGCGCTGGCCAGCCCGCCCGAGCCGCCCCCGATCACCAGGTAGTCGTAGGACGCCGCCACGCCGGGCGGCGGGCGCTGCGGCTGCGACTGCGGCCTGCACGCCATGGCGCGGGAGAGGGCGCGCGGGGCCCCGGCGGGCGCGCGCGCGCGCAGCGGCAGGCCGGGGGAGGCGCGCGCCGCTCGCCGCAGGCTCGGCCCCGCGCCCGCGCTCAGCGCCCGCGGCAGAAGCGCCATGCACGCGGAAGTGCGCGGGGGCGGGCCGGCCGGCCGGGGCGTGGGCCCGCGCGGCCTCGCCGAGACTGAGCGGCCGCCTCGCGCTGGACCCGGAGGAGGCGGGGCGGCCCGGGCCGGCGCGGCGTCACCGTGACTAAGCGGCGGGACCCGGAGGAGGCGGGGCGCGGGGGTCTCCCGGTCGCCCCGCACTGGCGGGGGCCCGGGCTGCTGCGCTCGGTCTCCGCCCTGGCGGCAGGTCCGGGCCGGCCGGGAGGCGCGGACTGATGTCTGCTCTTGGTTCCCCCGCGCCCGTTTCTCCAGGAGGGGAAATTTGCCCTTATTCTGTAGGTTCAGTTTTCTTCACTTGTTCCTGATACCACCTGGCGTGTCGATCGCTAGGCCCTAATGCGTGTCTCCTGAGCCGGACACTGGGAATCAACATTTTACATTTCTATTTTTATTTAATTTCAGTGCTGGAAATTGAACCGAGGGCCTCGTGCTTGCCAACCAAGATCTCTACCACTGAACTACATCTCCAGTTGTTTTGTGGCAGGACATCCGTGCCATAAACTCAGGCGGCCACCGGCAATTACAGACTGGCAGCCTCCGTGTTTCCTTGACAGCCAGTAAGGGATGTGCTAATAAGGGCTGACCTTTGAGTGCCCCCTAGGAAAAGGTAAAAATAAACGACAGGATTAACTAAATTGACCCTGCAGGCATCCCTGAAAAGTGAGGTAACTGCATTCTTAGGCAACTGGATTCTTAGGCAAAGTAGGTGAAAATTGTTGCAACCAATATAATCAACCAATACTTGTGTTCAAATAAGGTGAAAAATTGTGTATCCAAGCAGGTTTAGTTCGTCCCCTAAAATGTTGGTGGGGCGGGGTTTCGCAAATAAATTCTGCTTTCTCTGTTTGGTTTTCGCTCAGGCTTTGGACACCAGTGCCCTGGCTCTATGTCGGCACATTAAAAGTGCTGTTTTCTTGTGAGCAGTGTGGTGCCTTCCTTTCTTTGGTGTCGATCTCCTCTCCTGAAACAGTAATGCTAGTTTTAAGTGGACACTCTCTAAATGATTAACCTGCTTCGTGTAGAGCTGGGCAAGGTCTGACTCAAAGTTTTAAGGTAGTGAAGGAGACAGATAGAAAATGAAGGCAGAGATGCTGAGATTTATCCTGCTTTTAGTTACCTTTGGATACCTGTTGGCCTCAGCGAAGAGTCATTGCCTTTTTTGTTTTTTAGCAAAAGCATCTTTCAAATCCCTGACTGCCTCAGAAGATAATACAAATATGCTTCTAGCGGGTAACAGGCTGAGGGCCTGGGAGTTTGTCCTCTATCCCTTTGTGGTGGTCCCAACAGTTTTATCATTTATTTATTCATAGCTTATTACTTATTTTTTGTCTTTTTGAGGTCTGGCTATGTAAACATAGTTCATGCTGGCGTCAAACTCACTGTGTAGCCCACACTGGCCTCTTAATTGAAGGTGATCCTCTTGCCTCAGCCTTCCAGTTGTTAGGAGTGCAGCAGCAATCTAGTTTATTTTTGGAGGTACTACAGGGAAGACATCCTGGCTTTAATGATGTACCTGGTTTTTGAGATCAATGAGATTTGGCAAGAGAAAAAAAAAGTATATGCTATGCATTAAGGCCCAGCAGTGTACCTGCCCTTTGTCCCCATAGCAATCTTTGTCTCAAAACCACAGGGTGGAAGTTTGATTGGGAAAGGGTTATTTACACAGTTTCAGACTATGTCTCTACAGATCGCTTTAATGTCAAAGGAATAAAACGGCAGCTTTACAGTGAGCCTGAGGCTCCACCGTACCTAAATGATCAAAGTTAAACATTGCCAAAACGAGATGGGTGTCATTGTGTGTCTCATGATGAAATGTAAAAAGCATATTACTTACATAGTGTTCCTGCTAAAAATACAGCTTTCCTGAATCTGTTTATGAAGTAACACTTGGAAAAATCCAATTTGAGGGCAGTTTTGCAACTAGCCAGTACTCTTTAAAAATTATTTGTGTTTTCAAAACAAAGCAAGGCCCAGGAACTGTTCCAGATTAAAGAAGATTGAAGAACTATGAGAACTAGAGGCAAAACTTGGTCCTAGATGGGATTCTTCGCTGGGAGAAATTTGCTATGAAGGACAGTTGGTGCCGGGGCAGTGGTATATGCCTGGGGAGCTGAGGTAGCAGGATCCCAAGTTTGAGCCCAGTGTGGGCAACTCAGTGACTTAGCAAAACTCAAAACACTTTCTAAAAAATAAAACTGGGTGCAGCACACATCCGTAATCCCACCACTCAGGAGGCTGAGGCAGGAGGATCACCTGCAAGGAGGTCAAGGCCAGCCTGGGCTACATAGTGAGTTCAAGGTCAGCCTGCACTGCAGAGTGAGACCCTGTCTCAAAAAAACAAAAAGATATAAATTTAAAAAGTAAAACCGGGCTGGGGATGTAGCAGAGTGTGGAAGCCCTGGGTTCGATCCCTGGTACGACAAAAAAAAAAAGTGAAATGTGAATATGGTCCACCTGACCTAAAATGGGACTGTGTAATGTTAAATCTCAGCTTTACTGCAATCACATGAAAGAGTAATCTTGAACAGGGGGTACTGAAGTAGTTAAGACTATAGTCAGAATTAGAGAAATCTGGATTCAAATCCCATACAGGCAGTATGAGAGTCAGTTGCTTCTTGAAGTTGGGAGGCTGCTTTGGATTCTACCCAGAAGATACCTGAGATGTTTCTATGACTCAGGTTGAGTTAATTTACCCAGCCTGGTTATCATCACATTATTAATAAATATGCAGATGTTTTAGATGATACAACCAGGTGTGGTGGCTCAGGCCTGTAATCCCAGCTACTCAAGAGGCTGAGGCAGGAGATTCACAATTTTAAGGCCAGCCTGGGAAACTTAGTAAGACCTTGTCCCAAAATAAAATATATTAAAAGAGCTGGGGCTGGGCTCAGCATTTCCTGGATTCAATCCCTAGCACCACCACCAAAAATAAAATTAAAAAGTGGAGGCTGGTAAAAAGTAAACATGTCAAAGAGAAGAATGCCTTAAAGTGGAAGAATGGACCAATAAGAACTGACAATAGAAAGTGTAGAAAGTAGAGCAAGGCAGACTGGGTGGACTAGGCAGTTCAAGCAGAGCCAAAAAGGGCAGAGTCCTGGAAAACCTCAGTTGTAACAAAGCTGAGCAAAGAGTCTTCCCTTTTGCTTCTGACTTAGACTGGAAGGGGAAATGCTCTTCTCTGCATTTCTAAGCTTTCTCTTCAAGTGATGTTAGTTAAAAGTAAAATTTTAGTCAATGTAGTTAATAAGAGTAGTTTCAGGAGAGTCCACGGTAAAAATGAGAATCAACTAAGTTATCATTCAACCATGGCAATCTCAGGGTTGAGGTTTTAGCTCAAGTGGTAGAGTGCTTGCCTGATAAGTGCAAGGCCATGAGTTTGATTCCTGGCACTGCCCCCCGCAAAGTGTGGCTTTTTTTTTTTTTTTTTTTTAGACAGGGTCTCGGTATGTAACTCATGCTGGTCTTTTTTTTTGAGGGGGCATGCCAGGGATCAAACTCAGGGCCTTGCGCTTGCTAGGCAAGTGCTCTACCATTTGAGCTAAATCCCCTACAGTTCATGCTGATCTGGAACTCACTGTAAAGCCCAGGCTGGCCTCGAACTCATGGCAATCCTCCTGCCTCATCCTCCCAGTGCTGAGATTACAGGCATGCATCACAACACCCAGCTCAAGTGTGGCAATCTTAATGACATTATAAACTAGCATCATTGATGAGGAAAAAACAAGGCCCCAAGCTTTAAGAACTGTTTCACATTGTCATAATGTCATCAGTAAATAATTTCTTTCAAACAATGGACAAATTTACGTGATTCGTACAAAGATACTGTGAAGTATTTGTGAAAATAACGAACTGGCAATATCTATTGGGTCAAACTAGGGTTAAAAGCTTTACATGTTATCCCCTCCTCAACCCAAGATACAAGAACGGTATTATCTCCATTTTATAGATGAGAAGATGTGGGGAACCTGGTAGGAGTGAATGATTAAACTGCGGACAAAAGCACACAGGCTCTACGAGGAGTAAGTGGTTAAAATACAGGGCAAATGCACACAGGTTGTGTGAGAATTGAATGGTTAACCAACAAGATGTTTAGTGAAGTATGTTGTGTCTGGCCACATCCTTCCTTCACCAAGAAAAACTGCTTACCCTTGAGACAGCTCTTGGCCCAAACTGCTTTTTCTCCTGCCTTTTTCCTCTTACACTGATATTCTAAATAAAAGCCATAGAGTTCTTGGGTTGGTGGCTTTTTTCTTCTCCCAGAGTCTCAGTCATGGCTGCGTGCTCTCGGGGAAAGAGCCACTCTGGACCTCTCAGTGACTGAACAAAGTCTCGTCTCCAAGTAATCTTTTCATCCTTCACGACACCCGTGGTTGCATACTGCGACAAGAAGACTGAGATTCAAAGATTGCAGAAGACAGCTGATGAATGTCGGCACAGGAGTTCAAATTCTAGAGGCCTAACACAGACGTGGTATTGGTCAGCTTTCCTGTTGCTGGGTCAATATACCCAACATCTGCAATTTAAGAGGAGCAGTTTGTCTTAGTTAGGCTTTCTAGAACCAATGGTTGTAAGAGAGAAGATTTAATAGGGGACATTTATAGATTACAGTATTCACCTGGAAGCCAAATGCAGAAGGTGCTGAATGTCCATCTAGGCACTGGAGACCCAAAAGATCCAATCGAGGGCTGGGAGCCCACAGCACTGTCCCATGTACGTCCGTGTCTGCACATGATGGGATCCCTGGAACCAGGATACGATGCTCACAGCAGAGATGACAACCAGAGCTCCTCCAAAGCAACAGCAGCCATCCTTGACGACAGCAAGGCCCCGAGCTCCTTCCTCGATGAGGACAGCCAAGTTCCTTTTGGAAGAACCAGCCACAGCAGAGCTTCTCCTGGGAAACAGCCTGCCAACACTACGGCTCCCACTCTGCCTTATGTTGCATCAGCAACAACCCTCAGGTGGATCTTATATGCCCAGCATCACACCAACTCAGTCCAGCTGGGCATTCTGGCTCAAGTTGACCATATTAGGTCCACCACACGGTTTATTTTGGCTCATGGTTTCAAAGGTTTCAGTCTATGCATGCCAGAAACAACGGTAGAAGGGCATGTTGGAGAAAGCTGCTCAGTTCGTATCCCTGCGAAGGAGAGCCCTGGGAAGGAGGGCCAGTGAGAGGCAGCCCTCCCCACGACTGCCCCTAACTGGGCTAGTGAGTCCAGCACCCCCGTGACCCAGCCTTCGCTCCAGGAGGCTCTCATCCAGCCAAGTTGCTCATTCAGTTAATCACAGAAGCCTCTTTATTTTCCTTTGCTGCAGGACAGAACCCAGTGCCTGGCTCATGCTGAGCCAGTGCTCCCCTGCTGAACTGCACCCCCAGCCCTTTTTCCTTTTTTATCTTGAGATAGGAGCTCACTAAATTGCCCAGGCTGACCTGGAGCTTTCAGTCCTCTTGCCTCAGCCTCCCAAGCAGCTGGGATTACAGGCATGCACCACCGCACCCACTGCAAAGCCTCTTACTCAACTAGAAAGAAACCTCCGTATAGTGTTTTGCAATGAAAATTCAAGTTCCAAGTTTTTTGCCAGTACTAGGGATCTAATTCAGAGCCTCACACATAGTAGGCATGTGCTCTACCACTGACATATATCCCCGACCCAGCCATGCTCCAAGACTTTATTTTTAAATGATACTTTTAAAGAAGAAAATGTTCAATGTAATTTTAACTATTTCTCATTTCGTATAAAAATATAGGCTTTTCCTCCATTCCTTTGTATGTTTTCTTTACTACACTTTATAGGAAGTGTACTCATAACTTCTCAGTGAGTAATGTGTATCACACCTTTGTACTGCAGTTAGAGGTCCAGAGCTATTATGTCAGAAGGAAATGGTGGTGGGGCCTCTACGTAATCTGAGGTCATACAGGAAACTGGTGTGCAGAGAAACCTGCACACCCAGGCTGCTCAATAAAATGTATTTCTTAGGTTCCATATATGAAGATAATTGCAGTCATTAGAAGGATAAAAAGAATGTGAAAAAAGGTATAAAACAAATATTACTCAAGCTGGGTGTGGTGGCACCAGCTACTCTAGAGACAGAGGGGGGAGGATTACTGAAACCCAGGAGGAAGAGGCCAGTCCGGAGCCTCCATTTTAGAAAAAAAAATTGCTCAATGTACTGTCTCTTATGAAAAGACAAAACAACTAAAACTGAATTGAAATTAACAGAAAGCAAATTGTAGTATAAGGGAACGAAGTTTTCAGAGGCAGGTTGCAAGTTGGGTTTGTTGAAAAGCTGGCCAGGATGGAAAATTACACATGTACTGTTAGGGCTTAGGTCTAAAATGTCCCCCAAAGTCTCATGTGTTTGGAAGGCGATTGGATCATGGGAGTGTTAGTAGCTGAATTGCTATCAGAAGGTGGGGCCCGGTAGGTGTTGTGTCACTAGGGGCATGACCCGGGAAGACATATCGTGCCTAGCTCCTCCCTTCTCTCTCTTCCTGTTGGCCACCGTGGGACGAGCTGCTGTCTTTCACCCAGGTCCTTCCACCAGGCTGTTTCTGCCTTGGAACTAGCCAACTATGGACTGAATCCTCGAAAAGTAGTGAGCCAAAGTAATTCTCTCCTCTACATTATGGTGTCAGGTATTTTGTCCCAGCAAAGAGAAAGTGACTAATACATGTGCTTAATCCCGTTCTCCCATCAGATGTCTAATTAATCAGCTGGGGATTTAGTTCAGTGGTTAGAGTGCTTGCCTAGCAAGTGCAAGGTCCTGAGTTCGATCCCCAGCACACACACACACACACACACACACACACACACACACACAAAGCAGTGTTTGCTAATGAATTGCTTCACTAATGTATACTGGACAAGGAAGGTGGTAGTGTTATTGGGTAGCTTCTTCTAAAAGTGTCTCACCAAATACATGTTACCGGGTTTTGGGTTGCTCGCCTCTCCTTCTGGGGTTAGATTCCTGGTTCAGCAAAAGTGAAGTGTATGAGAGAAATTGACTCCGCAGAGCAAGCATGGGTTTAATAAAAGAAGAAAAAGCAAGATAGAAATATGCCCTGAAGGAAATAGGGCAGGCTATCGTCAAGAAAGCCATGGTTGCAAGCTCTTCTTGGCATTTGTGTCCTTTTATGCTGTCCAAATCTAGAGGAAATCCATGAGAACTTGTACATAGGGTCCTAAGGGGTGGTGCTGCAATCCCACACTTCAGGCTCATGTCAGGTCTAGGCCATCCTATTGAAAACCTGCTTGGGTTCTTGCGAGAAGTCCATATGCAGGACTTTAAGAATGGTTCTGCGCATTTGTTCTGGGATCTTGTAATTAACAGGTCACATCTACTTCCCCAGCCAGCTTTACCACACTCTAATCTCCTATCTCATAGAAAACTTTACAAATAACATTAGGAACAAAAATAGACACGTGGACCAATGGAACAGAATCAAAGACACAGAAACTTCCTCAGACATACGAAAATACATGATCTTTGACAAAGGATCCAAAAGCATATGTTGGAGGAAAGACAGCCTATTCAACAAATGGTGTTGGGAAAACTGGTTATCCTTGTGTAGAAGAATGAAACTGGATCCATATCTCTCATCATATACTAAACTAAAATCAATATGGATCAAAGAGCTAAACATTAAAACAGAAACATTAACCCTTCTGGAAAAGAAAATAGATAAAACACTTGAAAACACAGGCGTAGGAAAGGACTTTCTAAACAGAACCTCAATTGCACAGGAACTAGCCACAAGAATCAACAAATGGGGTCATATTACATTAAAGAGCTTCTGTATAGTGAAAGAATCAATTAGTAGAGTGAAGAGAAAACCTACAGAATGGGAAAAACAATCTTTGTCAGCTACTCCTCAGACAGAGGACTAGTATCTAGAATACAGAAAGAACTCAAAACAAACCATCTAAAATTAAAGGCCCAGTCAACAAATGGGCTAGAGAAATGAACAGACACTTCACAGTGGAAGAGATACAAATGGCCAATGAATATATGAAAAAATGTTGGGGCTGGGGTTTTAGCTCAGTGGTTAGAGTGCTTGCCTTGCAAGCACAAGGCCCTGACTTCAATTCCCAGCACCAAAAAAAAAAAAAGAAAAAAAATGTTAAATGTCTGGCTATTAGAGAAATGCAAATTAAAATAACACTAAGATTCCATCTTCCTTTAGAAAGAATGGCAATCATTAGGAAATCAAACAATAACAAATGCTGGCATGGGTGTGGTGAAAAGGAACTCTCCTACATTGTTGGTAGGAATATGAACTAGTACAACCATTATGGAAATCAGTATGGAGATTTCTAAAAACCCTGAAAGTAGAAATCCCATACGACCCAGCCATTCCCCTACTAAGTATCTTCCCCAAAGAGCTAAAGATATCATACTTCAGTGACATTTGCATACCCATGTTTATAGCAGCACAATTCATTGTAGCTAAATTCTGGAAGCAGCCTGTTATACCCATCAACAGATAACTGAATAAACAATATGTGGTATCTATATATATAATGGAATACTATTCAACTATAAAGAAGGACAACTTAGAGTCATTTATAGGAAAATGGATGACCTGGAAAACATAATGCTGTGTGAAATAAACCAGACTTGCAAGCTTGAATACTGTATGGTGTCCCTCATTTGTGTGAGGCAAAATACAAACAAAGAAAATGGTAAATAATGGATACAAAAGGACAAGGGGACAGATCTCATCCAATAGGCAAAGGTTCCAAGGGAATAAGAAGAGGGCAAAGGGAAAGGAGAATGGGAATTCAGAAGAATAAAGATGTCCTAAAAGCAAAAACCTAATAACCCAAACTCAAAACAGCAACACATACACTAGGTACTACAGTCAACTTTATGTAGTTGCAACTTAATGCTGCATTTTTGTGGTTGTTTACATTGCTTGTCATTACATGCAAAAGGCACAATGTATTATGGTCTGTAAGTTTGTAATTTTGGATAAATTTTAATAAAAAAGAAATAACATTAATATTGCTACTCTAAATCTAAATATTGGCATTCCTGTAGCTATCTGTGTATTTTCTAAAGTATTTCACAACATTTTAAAAAAAACAAGTATAGAGAATAAAACAATTAATTCCCATACCTTTCACCAAATGAAATACTATAATACAGTATGGTTCTATGTAACTTTCCCATTCCATCCTTCTTCCTCTTCATTCCCTAAAGAGGTTACTAGTATCCTAAATTTAATGTTTATCGTTTCTTTTATTTCTCTATTCTTAGCAATAAATGCCCATCGTATAAAAATAGATATTCACATAATGGATTAATATTCACATAATGAAAGCATAGAAGTAGAAAAATACATGAAGTAGAGCTGTACCAATCAACTTGGATTCATGTAATGATAAAATAATATATATTTTATGACATGAAAATATGCTAAGCAATGCTGCATTACCTAGAGATAATAGGATAATATTTTTATTAGTACTTGTTTGCAGTACATTTATTTTACAGTCATCTTGAGAGGAGGGTACATGTACATAACACAACTTGCTTCCTTTTTTTTTTTTTAATCCTCTTCCCTCTCCACTCCTCTAATTCACTTTCCCCCATTTTCATTCTTAATATTATTAATCTTAGCTCATGTTTATGGCATTTAATGGTTATATTCATTGAGGTTATCAGGTTCCTATACATGGTATAACTTTGTCTACTTATTTCCCCTTCTCGCCCTAACCCTTTGGCTTGGTCTCTTGGACCCTTTCCCATTTGCAAGAGATCCAACCCCTTGTCTCCTATCTATCCTCTATTGATCCTTTGTACTTTGCCTTACTCAAATGAGAGATACCATATGGTATTTAAGCCTCAGTCTGATTTATTTCATTCAACATTATTTTTCTAAGTGCATCCATTTTCCTACATATGTCTCAAATTTGTCCTTCTTCATAGCGAAGTAGTACCATTATAAATAGATTCCACATTTTCTTTTTCCAATTGTCTATTGATGGATATACAGGCTACGTTCAGAATTTAGCTATTATGAATCGTGCTGCTATAAACAATGGTATGCATGTATTGCTGTAGTACGATGTCTTTAAGCACTTTGAGTAAGAAACCTAAAAGAGGATAGCCGGGTCACATGGAATTTCTAATGTTAGTTTTTTTAGAAATCTCCATACTGATTTCTGTAATGCCTGTACTTGATTACATTCCCACCAACAATGTAGGAGGGTTTCTTTTTCACCACAGCCACACCAGCATTTTGTTATTTTTTGATTTTTTGATGATCACCATTCTTTCTGGAGTAAGATGAAATTTTAGAGTTGTTTTAATTTGCATTTCTCTAATGGCCAAAGATGTTGAACATTTTTTCATATATTTATTGGCCATTTGTACTGTACTTCTTCCTCTGTGAAGTCTCTGTTCATTTCACTTGCCTGTTTCTTGACTAGAGCTTTTATTTTAGGTGGCCTAATTTTTTTTAAACTCTCTATATATTCTAGATGTTAGTCCTCTGAAGAGTAGCTGGTAAACTTTTTTCCCATTCTGTAGGTTGTCTGTTTACTAATTGATTCCCTTGCTATACTTTTCAATTGATGTAATCCCATTTGTTGATTTTAGCTGTTATTTCTTGGAGAATTGCAGTTCTGTTTAGAAAATCCTTTCCTACACCCATGGTATTATGGCTTGTATCTAGATGTCCCCTCAAAGCCTCATGTGCTCATAGATGGGCTTTTTGAAAGGTGGCTGGATCATGGGTGTGTGATGCTGAATTAGGGTGTATGATACTGGAATTAGGGGAATGTGGTAACTAAATTGGTCTAGCATAGTTCTGGGTGTGGATAATGGGAAGCCTCATCCTGGATGTGAGTGGTACCACTCAAAAGGTTTGATGCCTGGATAGGATAAAGGGAGAGAGAGGCTTACCACTTGTTTGTGGCTTGTTGCTTGCTGATGCCTTCTGCCTGCCCTGCCATGCTATGAACTGTTTCTCCTCTGTGATGCCCGTCTGACATGCTACTCTGCCTTGGAGCCAGCTGATTATGGATTGAAGCCTCTAAAAACTGTGAGCTGAAATAAACCTTTCCTCCTTTAACTTTGAGTGTCAGGTAATTTGTCTCAACAACGAGAAAAGCAACCGAAACACATGGCTTCAAGTGTTTTACCTATTTTATTTCCAGTAGGTTCAATGTTTATGTTTTAATGTTTAGATCTTTGATCCATTTTGATTTTCATTTAGTACATGGTGAGCAGTGGGCCCAGTTTCAATCTTCTGCAAACAGTTATCCAGTTTTCCAAGCACCACTTATTGAATATGCTGTTTTTCCTCCAATGTATGCTTTTGGCCCTTTTGTCAAAGATCAAATAGCTGAATTAGTGTGAGGATGTTTCTGTATTCTTTGTTCTGTTCCATTGATCCACATATCTGTTTTTGTTCCACTACCATACTATTTTTATCACTATTGCTTTGTAGTATAGCTTGAAGTACAGCATTCCCTCTAAAATCAGGAACAAGGGAAAGATGCCCACCATCACCACTTCTAGTCAATATAGTACTTGAAAATTAGCCAGGGTGGGGGTGGGGGAGAAAGAAAGAAAGAAAAAAGCCAAGTGTGGTGGCATATGCCTGTGATCCCAGCACTTGGGAGGCTGAGGCAGAAGGATCATTGTGAGTTAGATGCCAGCCTGGGCTCCATAGTGAGTTCAAGGTCAGCCTGAACTACAATAGCAAGACTCAAAACAAACAAACAAAAACTTGGAGCAATCAGGCAAGAGAAAGAAATAAAGGAATACATTTAGAAAAGAAAGAATTCAA
The DNA here is from genome assembly GCA_004026905.1 of Hystrix cristata. Classification (NCBI taxonomy): domain Eukaryota; kingdom Metazoa; phylum Chordata; class Mammalia; order Rodentia; family Hystricidae; genus Hystrix; species Hystrix cristata. The sequence goes on from PVJO010013427.1 coordinate 16,019, forward strand.
ACTATCATTATTTGCAGATGACACAATACTCTACATATAAGACCCAAAGAACTCCACCAAAAAATTCTTAGGATTAATAACCAACTTTAGCAATGTAGCAGGATACCAGATCAACACACAAAAATCATTAGCATTTGTGTACACCACAATGAACTCAATTAGAAAGAAATTATGGAAACAGTACCATTTACAGTAGCTCCAAGAGAAATGAAATACCTAGAAATTAACCTAACAAAGGAAGTGGAGAACCTCTACAAGGAGAACTTCTACAAGGAGAACTACAGTACTCTGGAAAAGGAGACTGGAGAGGACATAAGAAAATAGAAAGATGGCTCCTGTTCCTGAATAGGCAGGACAAATATTAAAATGGCCACACTCCCAAAACCTTTACAGATTCAGTGCAGTCTCAATCAAAACATCAACAGGGTACTTTATAGATCTACAGAAAACAATCCTAAATTTCATATGGAACCAGAAAAGACCCAGAATAGCAAAAACAAGTTGGGGGCATAACGGCACACCTATAATCCCAGCGCTTGGGAGGCTAAGGCAGGAGGATTGCTGCAAGTCTGAGGCCAGCCTGGGCTGCATAGTGAGTTCAAAGCCAGCCTGAACTACATAGCAAGACCCTGTCTCAAAACCCCAAAACCAAACCCAACCCAAACAAAACAAAAAAGTAGTTTTGGGCAAAAAGAGCAAAACAGGAGGCATTACAATGTGTTAATGTTTTAAAAATTTGTACATATGGGGTTGGGGATTTAGCTCAGTGGTTAGAGTGCTTGCTTAGCAAGCACAAGGCCCTGAGTTCGATCCCCAGCACCAAAAAAAAAAAAAAAAAAGAAAAAGAAAGAAAAATTATACATCTATTTAGAAAATAAATCATTCATGATTTCACCACTCTGGCATGACCATTTTTCCTCACTGGTCTATTTAAAGTTCTGTCTGATAGTTACATCACCTGTCATTTTTAGGACTGTTTCTATTGATCAATTCTTCTCCTTTTTATGTTTCCTTTTCCTGTTTCTTAGAATGTCTAGTTATTTTTTATTTCATAGTGAGCATTATGTTATTGACTATCTAAACAAAAATACTGAACAAAATTATGAACTTTGATTTTTTTTCTTTAAAAAGTGTTGAGATAGAGACTGTAAAGCTTAAAACATTCACTATCTGGTCATTTATAAAAAATGTTGTTTACTTGCCAGCGCCCCAGAGGACCAGTGAAGAGTCCCTACTTGGATGAGTGTAACAGCAAGGGGACAAATGCTTGCTGTCGCCGTGCACAGACTTGCTGTTTTAGGGCTAGATTCATGGGGAAGGAGACAAGACCCCACTCACAAATATTAATTAAGTTATTTAATAACAATGAGGAAAGTAAGAGAAAAGGGGGAAACTCTAGGAAATCATACCACCAATCCATCGTTTCTATCACTGGCAATCTGCCGCACAGGAGCAGTTCCAGCAGAGATCTTAACTTTTGCTAGAGAAGCAGCAGCCAAGTGGAACAAGAGAAGAAAACAGCAGTCGTGGAGGCGCAACCAACAGCAGCCCTCGCCGATGCACAGAGACACCCAGCAGCCTCAAGGGCCCAAAAGGAGAAATCAGCAGCATTGTGGGCGCACAGTGAAAAGAGGGACCAGCAGCCCCCACCAGCTCGCACAGGAAAAATATCATCAGCTATGCCAAGTGAAAAAAAAAATCATCAGCTACGTGAGCGAAAAACATCATCAGCAACCTTGGCAGGCGTGAGAGAGGGAGAGGAGAAGAGTGAAAGAGAGAGAGTGAGAGAGGGCACCTGGGTGCTGCACCCATAGTTATCTGTGCTCTGACAAAGGAATGCCCCCCTCCAGGAAATGGGCTTGCGTGACCTTATCTCAGGCATTCACCAGGGTCTGGCTAGGACCCGGGATGCCGCCAGAGTGCAGATCAAAGTAAATTCTTTGTGGATAGTAAAACTATTCCTGCAAGGTGAGCCAGACCTTGGAAGAACAGGCGCGCACCAGGAAGGCTAGACCTTTATCGGAACACAGGCATTTGAGGCAACTCTGAAAACCATACAGTGACTCTTACACCAAGTATGAAAGTCTCTCTCTCTGCTTGTGTGAGCTTTATAATTTATTCTCTGATAGCTCCCAGATCTGACTTGACCTGGCTTTCTAGAGTTGCTTCCTTAACACAGGCAGCCTAGGACCCCAAGCCAATTTCTGGAGCTTTTTCCCTGCATAGCTCCCTCTCACTAGAACTCTGCACCACTACTGCAAGCCAGCTTCCCTCGCTGAACTCCATCCAACCTGTTTCTCCCACTTGGTGCAGCCATTGTGCTGTGCATGGGACGCCCTTCCACATTAGTGGTGCGGAATGAATGTGCCTCTGGACAGAGCTCAGGTGACCCCTGGGCTTATTTGTTTCCACCCTCTTAAGAATCATGATCCTGTACGACCTGTTGTCCAATATCTGAAAGCAGTTGTTTCATATTTTTGTTAAGTTTTCTGATGATAGATTTGGTCCCTATTATTCCGTAGTGGATAAAATGAAGGTCATTTAAACAACCTTCTGATCAGTGAAATCTTGGCAATGCTACAGATCTGGAGTTCAGAGGAAAAGGTCCGGTGGGCTGTCCTCATCTGTCATTGACTCTCTCTGTCCATCTCTGCTGCTATAGCAATACGTTTTAGAGTTGGTAATTTACAAACTCTAAATTTCTTTTGTATACTCCTGGAGGCTGGGAAGGGTAAGATCTAGGTGTGGCAGATGCAGTACCTCCTGCAGGCTGCTTTGCTTCCAAGATGGCATCTTTTTTTTTTTTTTTTTTTTGGTGCTGGGGATTGAACTCAGGGCCTTGTGCATGCTAGGCAAGTACTCTAACCACTGAGCTAGATCCCCAGCCCCTAAGATGGCATCTTGTTGCTGCACCCTCGTGGTGAAGGAGGGAGCGCCAAAGGGACTGTGGTTTCCCTCCAATCTGCGTGCGTGCGGACATGTGTGCGTGCGTGTATGTTACAGCAGTTGAACCCAAGGCCTTTGCACTAAACTACATTCCCCAGCCCTTTTTCTTTTTTACAGCACTCAGGGCTCATTAAATTACTAAGCTGCCAGGCTGGGCTCAAACTTGTGATCCTCCTGCCTCAGCCTGCCAACTGCTGCGATCACAGGTATGCATCACCTCGCCTGGCTTCAACCTTTCGTTTTGTTTTGTTTTGTTTTTGGGTGCTGGGGACCAAACTCAGGGAGGCAAGTGCTTTACCACTGAGCTAAATCTCCAACCACTTCAACCTCTTTTATAAGAGTACTAATCCGATTCATGTGGGTAGAACACACAGGACTTAATCACTGCCCCAAAAGCCCCACATCTGAATATTAGCACCTTAGATTAGGTTCTAACGTACGGTGTTTTCCAAAGCGCCTGGGGTTGAACCCAGGGCCTTGTGCATACTAGGGCTGCAGTACAACACGAGCTATGCCCCAGCCCTGACACATTCGAACCACAGCACTGCAGACAGGCTTGGTAGCACATGATCTCAACACTACTGAGACTGAGAAAGAAAATCATAGCTCTGAGGCCAAACTGGGCTACATAGTAAGGCCTCGTCTCAAAAACGAAAAACAAAACACCAAGCTGTGCATGGTGGTACATGCCTGTAATCTCAGCCATCGGGAGGCTGAGGGAGGAAGAACACGAGTTCTAGGCCACCCTGGGCTACATAGTGAGTTTCAGGACACCCTGGATTACCTAGTGAGACTTGTCTCAAAAAACAAAACGACAGCAACAACTACAATACACCAAACCATAGCATTGACTTAATATGGACAACTGAAAAAGTGAAAATACACAATATAGAGGAATACAATTTTTTTTTTTTTTTTTGCGACAGGGTCTTGCTATGTAGTTCAGGTTGGTCTTGGGCTCACTATGCATCCCAGGCTAGCCTCAAACTCATGGTGATCCTCCTGTCTCGGCTTCCCTAGTACTGGGATTACAGGTGTGCACCACCGCACTTGGCAGAAGAGTACAATTTTGAAGAAAAATTAGTCACAGTGTCTTTTAAAACTATTTATAAAATGCTAAACATTTAAAACATATGTAGGATCAAGTTTTTCTTGAATACTCTGGGGACAGTTGTTCAATAATGATCAAAATGTAATAACCCTGATTTAAAGCAGGAGACCATACATCTAGGTTAGTATGTTGCTGTGTCTTGAATGCTTGTTCCTAATATCATGTGTTGTGTGGGAAACAAGTTCTGTCTTTTCTATTCACTGAGACTGTCTCTATCTCAGGCTCTAGCTCCCCTGAACAACCCTTCCTGAACACACCACCCACGAAGCTGCCTGCTCAGTTCGGACCCTGGGAACATTGCTATAAACTGAGGAGGGCTCCTCAGGAGCCAGGGACTTTCCTTTCTTCACATTTCCCTTTTGCTCAGCGTGGCCCCACCCCATCAATAACTTCTGATCACCCCACGCCACCCGAGTTAGCCAGTCCATATAGACTGTGAACCTTCTACCCAGCTAATGGGAAGGAGGTCACCGACCCCACCTTCTGCATTAGGATAAAAGAGACCCTCCTTTGTCCTGTGTACCTGCTACCTCATTTCTGGGGTGTGCTCGCACCACTTCTGCCTAACTAAAATGCCTTGTCGAGACCTCTTGCCCTGTGTCTGAGTATATTCTTTCTGGCACTGACAACTTGAGTCTGGGGGCTTCTTTCTAACAATTGGAAACTTAACTCCCAGTGCAATAAAGCCAGACATGGTGACACACGCCTGTAGTCCCAACACTAGGGAGGCTGAGGCAGAAGGATCGCTGTGAGTTCAAGGCTAGCCGGGGCTACATAGTAAGTTCAAGGCCAGCCTGAAGTACATAGTGAACCTGGTCCCCCAAAACAAAAACAAAACAAACAAACAAAAAAAGGTGTTGATAATCCTACTTTTTTGTAAATTAAAAAAACAGCGCCGTGCAAAGTAGAACATATCTGTAATCCCTGCTACTTGGGAGGCTGGGCAATTTAGTGAGATCTTGTCTCAAAATATAAAAAGGGATAGAGATGTAGCTCAGCGGTAAGGGTAGTCCTTTGCTTTCTAGTACCCCCCAAAAAAAGTTAATAAAGAATTGTTTGACATATACTATTTAGCATTATGTATATTTAAAAATTTCTCGGTTGGTGCTGAGTTTGTGACTCTGTGGTAGAGTACCTACCTAGCATGTGAGAGCTGCTGGGAATCCTGCACCCCCCTCGCCCAATCTCTTTCTTATATACCAAACTTAAATAAAAGATTTTATTGTGAGATGCTGGGTGTAGTAGCACATGCCTGTAATTCTAGCACTCTGGTGGGCTGAGGCAGGAGTTATCACAAGTTCAAGCCCAGCCTAGGCAATTTAGTGATTCACCCAGAGCTTATCTCAAAACAAAACAAAAACCTAGAAAGACTTTGAGATGTCTATTGTCCATAGTTTAATTATCACCACTAAGAACTAAAACCACTACATCAACTTGATTTTACTGTTTGTTCCAAGGAATGTTTGAGCATGAGATATGCTGTATGTACCACATACCTTCAACATAAGCCTAACAAACTTCCTAAAAATCCACTTAGCTGAATAATAAGTTGTTCATCTGGCTATAAAGCTTCCTTGTTGGGCACCCTGAGGTTGAGTTGAACACTGAATTGGGCAAATCCTCTTCCTTATTCAAAAAGGCCAGGGCTGAGGGTATAGCTCAGTGGCAGAGCACTTGCCTAGAATGTACAAGGCCCTGGTTAAAATCTCCAGTACTGAAGGAAAAAAAAAACAAACAAACCTGGGGAGACCAAATCTGATTTCAGTTTCTTCACCTTGTTGTAGGGACCAGTGCCAGACAATTATACCATGAATTATGTCAAATATCAATGAGATCCATTGAAAAGGTCACCTTAAACCTACAGTAGAAGACCCTATAAAAATCACTCTAAAAAATAAAAATAAAAATCACCCTTTCTCTCCTCTCTGAGATAGCACTATGCCAAATTAGTGTTCTCTTTTAGTGCAGTAAGAAATTTAGCTTTATTTAATGACCAGGTCTTTTGTGTGATGGTGGGGAGCTGGCAATTGTAGTGAAGGGAATTTACAATCAAGATTTGAGAAATGCTGACTCACTGTGTTCCAAGCCAAAACAAACAAATCTGTAGTAGTTGGAAACTTCTGACCTGGGGTCCAAAGTTTCATTGGTGTTACCAGTGGATTGGTAATATGGGAAACCAGGAAAGAAGAAAAAAAAAATTGAAAAGAAGGAAAGCATACCAAAATGAAGCTAGAAAGAAATGTATAATTTTCTTTTCTGTCCGTAAGTATGAATACTGGACACAGAAAATAGAAGCCTCTGAATGAGTCAATGTAATTATTTGATATGACATTATAATCTTTTTTATTTTTTTAGGTGCTGGAGATCGAATTCAGGGCCTTGTGCTTGCTAGGCAAGTGCTCTACCACTTGAGCTAAATCCCCAACCCCAACATTTATAATTTAAATTACCTTATTGAGATTGTACCGTCATAATTTGTACCTTTTTGAGGATAAAATTCTTGGAGTATATACAAAGTCTTCTGGGAACCTTGCTCCATACTACCTCTAAGCACTAATTTAAGCTCTAAAATACTGCAATACTTTAACCACTGGTAGTTCCTAAACTTGAAATCTCACTCTTTCTTTTTAGATCCTGCCATCCAAATCTCTAGCCCCACGCATCCCTAACTTTGTAACACACCATAGGCATCATTTTCTCAGGAACTACTTCCCCCAAGCTGCTAAAATATGGTTCTGTAGCACCTTGGGCATATCCCCATCACAGGACTCGGACACTGTATTTATTATATTTGTTTGTTCACAGGGTATCTTTCCCACTTAGCTGAGTTCGTTGAGGACAAATTCAATAACGTTTACATATTTGAATCTCTAGGTTTTCTACAGTAACAGGCAAGTTGTGGCACTAAATGTTACTTGAATTAAACTGATTTCAAAGAACGAAATCTTGTGGGTTGCAAGCCCCCACCCCCATAGCTTGGCTGAGTTGCAGATTGAGAGAAGTGCCACAGCCTGAGTCATGGGACGGCAATGAAGTCCCAGAACTATGAGGTCAAGGCTAAAGTGGTTAACGATAGCACGTCCGGGCGAAACTGAAAAGGAGAGCAACAAGGAGTAGCAGTTCCACAGCATCTGGCCCTAAGAGGTCCTGGGGGCGGCAGTTATTTGGTGCCAGGCCTCACTTTTGAGCTGTCTTCCCACGGAAACCATTAGGAAGATAAAGAAAGGTGGTTAGTTAAGTAGGATCCAAAAGTTGACAGTCACCCCCTACGACCACCGGCCAAGGCGCCTGGCTGCTGCTTCACAGCGTCAACTGGCCCAGCACTCAGCCTTCAGCTCGTTTTCTTTCTGCAGGGCACCGCTCTAAAAACCTGTGCTTTTTGGACGTCATGTGACGAAAACAGGTGACCTGTCTTCCTTGTGAGACACTATATACGCCCTGGAAAACGGAGGGGGTTATCTCAGACTGTAGGGTGGGTAGGGTGGAGAAGGCGTGCAAGGCGCGTTCCCTTCCCACATTCCTCCCTGGGAAGACCCGACCGGAAGGGGCGGGCTCTGCCTGGACTCGGCGCTTCCGCCACCATGGCGTCTCGTGCGGTCCTTGGCATATGCTTGCTCTCTGCTCTCCCCCTCTTGTGCCTGGAACTCCGGCGTGGGATCCCAGAGATAGGTAACTGTTCGATTTGTCCTTTGCTCCTCACACCTGGGAAATTTCCACGTGACTGGCGCACAGAATTATTTCCCGGGCCGGGGCGCCGCGGAGCGGCTTAGACTACCGTTCCCAGACTGCATCGCGCCGTCTCCGTCTTCCGGATCCGACTGCGGGTTGCGGAAAATTTCCTCCGGTCTGGAGTAGTTTGCGTGGAGGGGATAGAGGCGAACAGTGCAGGGACATGGCAGACAGTACTGCGTTTTCTAACCACAGTGCGTGCTCGAAAGGAAATGAAGAGGTTGAGAGAAGGAAGGTCTGAGGAATTTGGGTAGTATACTAGCGAAAGGATTGTGGCACGTGGCAGCAGAAGAATGAAGGCCATTGTGGCTGGATCAAGGAGTGGGGGGAAGAGGCTCAAGATAATAACATTCCTCGGGAGGCTGAGGCAGGAGGATCACAGCAAGTTCGCAGCCAGCCTGGGCTACATAGTGAGTTCAAGGCCAGCCTCAACTACAAGGCCAGACCCTAACTCAAAAAACCTACAGCAACAAACATTCATTGAATCCCTTTGTAAGTCAAATACGAAATGGTATCCATTATTTTATTTAATGTGCTCGATAATTATAAGGGATAAGTAAAATTTTCCCCCCAAGAGTGGGGATTGAGCCTAGGACTTTCGTACTTAGCTACATCTCCAGCCCTTTTAAATTTTGAGACTGAGGCTCGCTAAATTGCAAAATTGCACAGGCTGGGTTCGAAATGATGATCCTCCTAGCTCAGCTTCCCAAGTGCTGGGATTACAGCACCAAGCTCACCGGGGATAGGTACTGCTATAACCTCTATTGAGGGAACTGAGGCTCTAGGGAGGACAAACGATTTCCTTGAGATTTTAAAAGGGTCATTCTGGATTGTGTGGAGAATGTTTTGGAAGGAAGCTATACTAGAAGGCAGTGAGGCAAGCTAGGATTTTTTTGTTTTGTTTTTTGAGACAGGGTCTGGCTATGTAGTTCAGGCTAGCCTTGAGCTTACTATGCCGCCTAGGCTGGCCTCGAACTCGGGGGATCCTCCTGCCTCAGCCTCCCAAGTGCTGGGATGTGTGCCACCATGCCTGGCTGCCAGCTAGCATTTTGAAGTAGATAAGTAGTGATGATGGCCTGGATTAGGATGATAACAGTACATGAAATGCAGACAGATCTGGGATATTAACGAAGTAGCATCAATAGGCTTTGTTGATGGCTTGATGTTGGGTGAGGGAAGGGGGGATTGAACAGACCATAGGTTGCTGGTAGGGCCACTGGTAATGGGAAGCTAAAAAGAGAATGGGTGTGGAGAGGCAGGAGTTGATTTTTGGACAGAATTAGTGATTAGTTTCTATGTTAAACTCAGTTCTAACATAAAAATCATGATAAAAGTGGGGCTGGGGGTTCAGCTCAGTGGTAGAGCACTTGCCTTACCAAAAAAACATGATAAAGGTGGGCATGCTGTGCATGCCTGTTATCCCAGCACTCAGGAAAGCTCAGGGAGGAGGATCCCAACTTGAGCCCAGCCTGGGCAATTTAGCAGTTTAGTGAGACCCTGTCTTAAAATACCATTAAAAAAAACCCCAGAACCTTAGCTCTGTGTATCTTTTCTCTCTCCATCTTCCTTCCCCACCTCGGAGGAGTCAGGTGCATGGAACTGTTGCTTGAAATAAGAAATGAAAGTAAGATACTTAAAAAAATTTACAGCTCTCCTACTGACTCATGCTACATTGAAATATAACAAGACTTCTAGCCAAATGATACATGAAAAAGTTAAATTCACACTTCACTATTACAAAACTCCCCTGCTCCTTTGCCTTTACAGCACCCGCCCTCACTCTGCTTATTCAGAACCTTCTGCTTTGCACAAGTATTCCAGTCACTGGTCAGTGAGAAGGTCCTCACTTAAGAGTTGTAGAAGGAGTTCTGCTCCCCAGTCAGCTCTGGCCTCAGGGAAATACACTCCTTTTTTTTTTGTTTGTTTGAGACAGAATCTCACTGTGTAGTCCAGGCTGTCCTTGAACTTGTAGTGATCCTTCTGCCTCAGCCTCCCAAGTGCTGGGATTATGGGCATGTACCACCATGCCTAGCACTCTGGAAATATACTTCTTGAGGGCAGAGGCCACCTCTAATTTGTTTTTGTATTCTCAGAATTTATGACAGTGTCCTATTTATTTATTTACTGAGACTTGGTCTTGTTATGTAGTCCAGGCTAGCCTTGAACTATCCATCTTCCTGTCTCGGCCTCCCAAGTGCTGGAATTATAGCTGTGTGCCACGATGTCTGTCTGCAAAGTCTAATTTAATAACACAAGGCCAGAAGTTCTAGGAAAGATAATTGGCACCTGGCAGCATCTCCTAGTTCTTGAAATTTTTACTTAACATTTTGTTCTAGAATTCTTTGTTGTGAACTAGTGGTTGTTTCCTTCAGTTTCTTGGTAGGCTTCCATGGAGGTATCTGTTAACAGTAGGTTTCTTTCTCCTCATGTGACAGCTGGAGGGCTCATTAGGACTGAACAGTACTTACGGATACTAATATTCTTAGTAGGAGCTGCCATGTGGAGTCTGAGGAATGATGCAGGGGTAGAAAGGGAACTCTTGGAACTTTTCAGTGGCCTCGCTGTATTTTTAGGCATTCACTATTGAGAAATGATCCGTATTTTTTTGCTATTGTGTAAAAGCTTCATTGCCAATTCATTTTGCTTTTTCCCCATGCTGGGGATCACACCAGAACCTCATGTATGCTGGGCCTGTGCTGTACCATTGAGCCACATCTGCAGGCCCTCCAATTCATTTTCTGTGTACTAAAGTTAAATATTTAAGGCTGGTTCCTTACATTTGTTGTCCTTCAAAGTGCCCTGCTTCTAGGCTGTAGAGCCTAGCTACCCTCCTTAGGAATGCTTCTGAAACCTTAATTTAAATATTTTTTTACTTGAAAGATGTACATACAAATCTAGTTCTTTTATATTCCCATGTGATACTTGTAGATTGCTTACTTCTTACTACAGAGAGCAGTGTTATGGAGCATATATCTCATAGCTCAGTGGTTTCTCTATGTACCAATACACTAGGTGTTAAATTACTTTTGTAATGGCCAGAGAGCCAGATGTGGTGGTGCATGCCTATAATCCCAGCACTTGAGAGGCTGAGGCAGGAGGATCACCTGGAGTTCAAGGCCAGCCTGGACTGCATAGTGAGACCCTGCCTCAAAACAACAACAACATAAAAAGTAATGGCCAGAGATACCCTTGATTCAGTTATATATTGTACTGAATAACACCTGAATCAATAATGCTGTCAAAAGCTGGAGGAGCTGTGATTAAAAAAAAAATTTCTTCTCTCAATTTTACATTACTTTGTTTTTCTCTTTAAGGCTAACTTATGTTTTCAGTTTAAAATAAAGCATTTCTATGCATGGTGATGTACACCTGTAATCCTGGAATTTGGGAGACTGAGGCAGGAGGATTGCCGTGAGTTCGAGGCCAGCCTGGACTAAATAGTTCAAGGCTAGCCTGAACTACATAGCGAGACCTTGTCTCAAAAACAAAAACAAAACAAAACAAAACAAAACAACAACAAAAAAATGAAGTTGGGGATTTAGCTCAAGTGGCAGAGTGCCCTGAGTTTGATTCCCAGCACCCCTCAAAAGAATATAAGTTGTAAGTTTTTATAATTCCTTCTTTTGTGTTTAATTGACTGACCACCATCTATAATCACAGTGTTAATATGGTTTTTCTATATGTCTGCCAAGGAAATTTAGAAAATTGAAAAACAAAATTAAACTAAAAACTCCTAGAGGTAAAAACCGTTTTACTCAACTTCGTCTTCCCTTGGTATTTTATAGCAAATTGTGTCACACAAAGCAGATACTCTGCACATTTTAAATTACATAAGATTTCCCTCTTCTCTGGGTAGAACGGAAACCAGAATTTAAGCATTATTGACATTTCATTTGCCTGTTTATCTATTGATTGATTCATATTTAATCCAGGGCCTTTGCACTAAGCTTCCTCCCAATCCTTTATCTTTTATTTTCAGACATGGTCATGCTAAGTCTCTAAGTTGCCCAAGTGAGACTCCCACTTGCCTTCCTCCTGCCTCAGTTTCCCAGAGCACTGGGATTACAGGTGTTCCCCACCCTGGCTGGCTAATCCTGTTATTTATAATATAGCTGAGCACTGTAATTATACCTATATTCCTAAAACAGAACATGCTTATTCTAGAATTTTTTTCTGGAAGCTTATTCTGGTAATAAAAAGCATGATGAGTTTTAATGTCTAAAGGAGAATATATGAAAAAAAAACTGTAAGACAATTACATAACTCTTACTGTACCTTTTTAGAACAAATAATCTGTTACTACTTATTAGTATAAAAATGTGACTTTAATTTTACTGCTTTTCCTTTACAAGGAATTAAAGATATCATTTTGCTGTGTGGTCGGATTTTCTTACTGCTTGCTCTTCTTACTGTAATTATTTCCGTGACTACCTCATTGCTTAACTCATTCAGATCTTCCCAAGTTTGTCTGAAAGGTGAGTTTATTATTTATGCTTCCTTTTAAGCTTTTCTATTCAGATTTCTTTTGTTTATTCTACTGTTCTGCATGATAATAACCATTTAAACTTTTCTCCAAGGAGTAATTATATCTACCATTAATCTTTAAAGGCTTTTCATCCTCATTTTAAGTTTCATTCTACTTGTTTTTATTTAGGCACTTATGTATAGTTAAGTGGATTTCATTTTAGGAAATCATGGTTGTTTTTATTTTTGTTTCTGTTTTGCTAAGTTAGAGTCTGAGTTCTAAAAGCCCTTTAAAATAATACTATAGGTAGACTCAGAATAGATGAGTTTTAATGCTAAAAGGTACATTCTTATATGTAGTAGGAAAAAGTTTACCAATAATGAATTTTGTAGGTTGTATTTGGTTTTATTGTTTACTTAAATGTAAGTACATAAAAATTAAAAATATTTAAGTTTTTAAAAAAATGAAGTGCTTAATTTGTAGCCCTTTATATTAACTATGAAAACAAAATAATCCTAAAAATTATGCTCTGCAGCTCAATCATAATGACCTTATAGGCATTTCAGGATCTCTTAATCATGGATACTGTTGTTTTGTGTTTTCCTTTTGGTAAGTGATTTGATTTTTTATACGTCATATGTCACAATTTTGTGTTAAATGTATTTTCAAGGCTAGGGGTGTAGAGGCATGATTAGCATGTACAAAGCCCTGAGTTCAGTTCCCAGCACTCAATAAATAAATACAAATAAAATATTTTGATACCAGTGGGATACTCGATGCATACATTAAGTTAGCAGGTCAGGCAGTCTGTTTTCTGCTTTATAAATAAGGGAAATCTGCCCTTGCCATAGTTTCTGTGCTTTGAGTACCTTTGTATTGCCAGAGTACAAGTTATTTGGTACATTTTCGGACTGACAGTTGAGAGGCATAATCGTCAAGTGAAAGCTAATGTTGCTTCACACATAATACTATGAAGACTGTTTTTAGTGCCTGATTAGTGGCAGATTTCTTCAGACGAATAAAGAATCAGCTTGTTGACATACTCTCTATCTCTCCTGATACCTTTAAATAATTGAGATGTGAAGGTGTTTGGATTTGGTGCATTAGAAGTTCAGAAACAGTTTTCAGGAGTTTAAAGGTTATCCTCTGGGTGGGCATGTAGCTCAGTGGTAGAGTGCTTGCCTTGCTTGGGGAAAGCCCTGGGTTTGATTTATAGTGTGCATGTGTACACACACATGAAGAAAAAGGGAAAAAGTAAAAGACAAAAGGTGATCTTTTGCTACTGATTTATTTTTTTGCTTTTTTCTGATTTTTCTTTTTTCTGATTTATTTTAAAAGTACATCTTTGATTCAGTTTTAAAGGGTTTTTCAGATTGGTGAGTCTGATTGGTCAAATAGCAAGTTAGTGGTCAAACTGAGCCTTCTGGTTTTGTGATGCACTCTATTGTCCTAACCTTTGTTTTATAAATTAGGGAAATAACTACTGCCATAAAGCTGTTGGCAGAAGGGACTGCTCCTATTTAAGGAACTAGGCAGTTTGACAGATGTATTTTCTTAAAAAGTGGATTATTCCGCAAGGAAATACAGTTTCTAGTTCATTGTTAGTATTTGTAAGCCATTTCTAATATTATTACTGCTATATTAGAGAATTATTCTTTATTTTTTGGGGGGGTGTTGGGGATCAAACTTAGGGCCTTGTGTTTGCTAGGCAAGCATTCTACCACTTGAACTAAATCCCAACCCCAAGAATTACTCTTTAAATGTTAAAAAAAAATTTTTTTTGGAGACAGTGTCTCAATATGCAGTTCAGGCTGGCCTTAAATTCACTATGTAGCCCAGGCTAGCCTTGAACTTGCAGTGATCCTCCTGCCTCAGCCTCCCAAGTGCTGTTTCTAGGCATGCACCACCACGCCTGGCTAAATGTTTTAAGAATCAAGCTACCTACTTAAAAATGAGACTTATTATACCAAGAGTAAAAAAAAAAAAAATCCATACAACAGAAATCCTTCTTGGTAACATTTGGTGGGTAGAAAACTAATATTGGTTCAGTCATTTCAGGAGTTGAAAGGATACCTACCTTTGGCGGACTATGTTGCTTTTAGTGTCATGTCCAGTATCAAGAGAATGGCACTCATTCTTCGTGCCTACAGCTTATCCACTCCGTAATTCATGGGCAGTAATGGGCTTCCATGCTGTGCTATAGATCTGCTGAAGCCCTGCTGAGGCAAGAAAAATAGGGTTGTGATGGCTGATAGCCAAAAGAAGAGGAGGCAGACAACCATTGCACCACCCTTACTTCACCTCATCCTGTTCTTTACCTACGATAAAAACAGGAGGGCTCTTTACAGGTAGGAGTCAGTTTTGCCCCAGAGTGCTACCAAAAGTAATCAAGACTCATTTACACGCTAGTAGAGACACTCAGAGAGGGCACTACATGCTGCTAGACTTTACATTCCTGCATATACATAATGGTATCGCTACATTCACTTATACATGGTTAATGCTTTTTTAGAAAACATGTTTGACCTCACTGTACTCCAGCAAGTTAGCTGTGTCTGATTTCCATCTTTCCTGAGTCAAAGAACACACAGATCCAGTGAATGTTCTGGAAGCCTCCTTAGCAATATTGTTACGTATAATAATGGGTATTACTATAGAGAACTGTTTCAGAACAGAGCCTGTTATAAACTTTGCTATAGATTTCATGTGCAGATTTCTTTGTTTCAGCTGTTTGCATGTACCCCATTTTCATTACTTGAAAAAATAGAATCTTTTTCTTTTTTTTCTGAGTCAGAGTCTTGCCATTAACCCAGGCTGGCCTTGAACTCATGGCAGTCTTTCTGCTTCGGCCTCCCAAGTGCTGGGATTACAGGTGTGTGCCACCATGCCTGGCAAATAAAATCTTTTTTGAAGGTTGCTTTTCTCTTCCATAATACTAAAATCTACAGAATATTTTCAGAGAGTATACCATTTGACTTATAGACATATGGGAATTAAAAAACACTTATATTGGGGCTGGGGATTTAGCTCAGTGATTAGAGTGCTTGCCTTGCAAGCACAAGGCCCTGAGTTTGATCCCTGGCACCACAAAAAACAAAAACAAAAACAAAAACAAACAAACAAAAAAAACCACTTATGTTTTGATGTCTTAGAAGAAAAAGAAGAAGAAGAGAAGAATGAGAGAAGACAGAAACTTGTGAGAAAAAAACAACAAGAAGCACAGAGTGAAAAGGTAAAGCATAATATTTAGAGTACATATAGAAAGAATACAATAGCCAGAGTATTTAAAATGGAAGTCTGTTGCTTTCAGTGTTTGTACTAAGATTTTAAAAAAGTATTGAGGACTGAGGATTTAGCTCAGTGGTTAGAGTGCTTGCCTCACAAGCACAAGGCCCTGAGTTTGATCCCCAGTACCAAAAACAAACAAACAAACAAATTAAAAAAGTATTGAGGTGAAATTCACATGACATAAAATTCACCATTTTTAATACTTATTTAATTTTGGTTTTCTTTTTTTTGTTTTGTTTTTTTGAGATAGGCTCTAACTCACTGTGTAGCCCAGGCTGGCCTTGAACTCACGGCTATCCTCCTCCCTCAGCCTCCCCAAGTGCTGGGATTACAGGCATGCACCAGTCCCTGGCAAAATTCAACATTTTGATGTGTGCAGTTCAAGTTGGGCTCAGTGGTGCATGCCTGCTAATCCTAGTTCCTTGACAGGCTGAGGGAGAATGGCAAATTTGAGACCAGACTAGTAATGTAGTGAGATCCTGGCCCCAAAAGAAAAACAAAAAAGGAATGATTTAGTAACATGTAACTTATTTACAGTATTTTGCAGCTACTCTATCTAGTTCCAGAGCTATTTCATCACTCCCCATTTCTCCCTCGTCTTATCCTCTGGCAACCACCAGTCTGCTTTCTGCTTGTGTGGATTTACCTATGACATATCTGTACTTCCTTTTTATGGCTGAATAATAATCCATTGTGTGGACATACTAAAATTTCTTTCTTCATTCGTTCATTGACAGATACTCGAGTTCTTTCCATTTTCGACAATTGTGAATAAAGACACTACGGCTGTTTGTGTGCAAATACATAAGTGCCCGTTTTTGTTCTCTTGGAGACATATATATATATGAATGGAATTGCTGGTTCATGTGGTAATTCTGTGTTTAACTGGTTTCCATACTGCCTGTACCATTTTATTTTATTTTGTTTTTTTGGTGCTGGGGATCAACCTCAGGGTCTTGTGCTTGCTAGGCAGGCACTCTAACCACTGAGCTAAATCCCTGGCTCTCCATTTGTTATTTTAAAAAAATGTTCATCAGTACATGTTTCCAGTACCTAATGATTACATTTAGAGCGGGTGTTGGGTTATGTACATAACACATTTTCATTTATTTCCCCTTCTGCTTTCCTTGATCCCCGCTCCCTTCATCTTGGTCCACTTCCCATTTTCAAAAGATCTTTGTCCTGGATTCCCATTATCTTTTATTTTGCTCTTTAAATTAGGTGATACTTAAAGCTTGTGTCCGATTTATTTCACTTAACATTATAGTCTCAAGATGCATCCATTTTCCTCTAAGTTGTTCTTATTGTCCATCTTTTAAAATACCCATCATAGGGGCTGGGGATTTAGCTCAGTGATTAGAGTGCTTGCCTTGCAAGCACAAGGGCCTGAGTTCGATCCCCAGCACCAAAAAAAAAAAAAAAAATACCCATCATAATGCATGTGAAGCAGTATCTCATTGTGGGTTTTTTTTTTTTTTTTTTTTTTTAAATGGGCTCTCTCAGTGTAGCCCAGGCTGATCTCAAACTCACTATGTAGCCCAGGTTGGCCTGGAACTCATAGTCATCTTTCTGCCTCAGCCTCCCAAGTACCAACTACTGGGATTACAGTGTGGGCCACCATGCCTGGCTTTTTTTTTTTTTTTTAATGAAGTGTTTACAGTAGTAGTGTTACAAAAGTGTAACTTTTCTCACCCAGTACTGTTTTTGTTGTATCCTACCCAAGACAAGTTTTTATTGGTTGGAATTGCATTAACCTTGGATGGTTATCTAACAGTTATTTTTTTGACCTTGTTATGTTGGGTGGCACTTGGGCAGTTAGCGGGTTGATGACTGACTTATGTGAAAGGACCACACCTAGATATTACAAAGGCTTCAGTATAAGGGCCTTTGTTTTTTCTTTTTTGGTACTGGAGTTTGAACCCAGCCCCTTTGCACTGGGCTACATCCCTTTTATTTTATTTTAACATTTTGAGACAGGGTCTAGCTGAGTTTCCCAGGCTGGCTCATACTTGGTTCTTCTGCCTCGGCCTCTCAGAATGCTGGAATTTCAGGTGCATGCTGCTGTCACGCCCAGCACCTTGCCCAGCTAGGGTACTGTTATTTAACATTCATCTCCTGTCTTTTCTTTTCCCTTCTCTTCTCTTTTCTTCCCTCCCCATCTCTCTTCTCCCATCTTCCCTTCCCATCCCTCAGCTCCCATCTTCCCTTCTTCCATCCTCTTACTCCTTCCTTCTCCTTGCACATGCTAGATGCTCTACCACTGAGCTACATTCCCAGCCCTGTCACTTTTCTGTGGAGCAGATATTCCTTTTTAAGTAAATAAGTAAATGCTGCAGACAGTTGACAAGAGTAAAAGCTATCTATTGGAGTGAGCCCACAGGATAACTACATTTGTAAATATCCTGACCTGAATTAGTAACAGTGAAAGTGTTTTTGTGAGAGCTGTTGTAAGAAGCTCTTTATGACACTCTCTGATACATGATATTTTGACTTTTTAAAATGTATTTATTTATTTTTGGTGCTGGGGATCGAACTTGGGGCCTTGCGCTTGCTAAGCAGGCAGTCTACCACTTGACCTAAATCCCCAACATTATATGATGGCATGAAAGCAATACATAATCCAGTAGAAACTGTACTTCGAGTACCATATAGCCATTCTGTTTCTCACTTTTGGTAAGCATTCGATAAATTACATGAGATAGTCAATACTTCATTATAAAATAGGCTCTGTGCTAGATGATTTTACCCAACTGTAGGCTAACATAAGTGTTCTGATCATATTTAAGGAAGGCAAAGCTAAGCTATGATCTGTAGGTTAGGTATATTGAATATATTTTATTTATTCATTCAATTATTGATTGATTGAGACAGTGTCTTACTATGTAGTTCAGGCTAGCTTTGACCTATTTAGTCCAGTCTGGCCTTGAACTCTTGGCAATCCTCCTGCTTCAGCCTCTCTGAGTACTAGGATTAAGGGGTGTGCCACCATGCCTGGCTGAATGCATTTTTAATTTAAACTGCAATATTTTCTAGGCTAGGTTATCAGTATGGAATCCCATTATAAGTCCAGAAGCATATCTATTTGAAGGGTAATGTTTTCTCTTAGGGACATAAATGTTAACTTCAAAGCCTTGCATGGTAATCATAATCCCATCTGTTTGCTGATTGTATACTGATTCCTATTTGCATCTGTAATTCCTAAGAATATGTGAAGTGTTAATGGCTTGAATAAAAATGCCCCCCCCAAGCTCATATGTTGAGTAGTAGGGCTTTTGGAAGGAGATGGGATCATGTGATGCTCACTTCATCAGTGAGTGACCCATTGATGAGTTTGTAGCTGAATGTTCTGTTGGAAGATGGGTTTGGTTGGAGGAAGTAGGTCCCACGGTGTAAGATTCATTATATGGTTATTGAGAGTTGGTTTGAATGCCTGTGTTCTGATAGAGAAAGCGTCCCACTGCGCACCTGTTCTTCCAAGGTCTGGCTAACATTGCAGGAACAGTTTTACTGTCAACAAAGAATTTACTTCAATATGCACTCTGGCGACTTCCCTTCCCGGCTCCTAGCTAGACTCTAGCCAGACCAGGGTGAATGCCTGAGGTAAAGTTGCGCAGGCCCATTTCCCAGAGGGGAGTATTCCTTTGTCAGAACATAGATAACTGTGGGTGCAGCACCCAGGTGTCTCTCTCTCTTTTGTCTTTCGTGCCCTTGAGGCTGCTATATGTCCCCTGTGCCCCGCAGGTGGGGGCTGCTGGTCCCCCTGTGTTGCGCCCCCACAGTGGCTGCTGATTTCTTCTTTTGTGCCTTTGAGGCTGCTGGATGTCTCTGTGCATCGTTGTTGGGGGCTGCTGTTGGTTGCGCCTCCACGACTGCTGTTTTCTTCTCTTGTTCCACTTGGCTGCTGCTTCTCTAGCAAAAGTTAAGATCTCTGCTGGAACGTACTCCTGTGCCGTGTAGATTGTCAGTGACGGAAACGATGGATTGGTGGTATTGATATAGGGGAAAAAATATAACTCCCAACCTGCTAGATGTCAGTTACGCTGAGTTCGTGTTCCCCGAAGCCAAAGAATGAATTCTAAGGAACAAAGGAGGTTAAGAGTAGGAGATTTATTGGGAGAGAGAAAGAGCGCTCCTGAGAGAGGGGGGACCTGAGCGGGTTGCCAACGAGCCCATCCTTCAGGGGAAGTTTTATAGAGCAAAATTGTGAGGCGGGTACAATATGTGTCAAAATGATGATTAACCAATAATATTACAAGTGTAGTCGTTTAGGTAATTGTGATCCAGTGGGGAAGAAAGTCATGTAGTAAATCGGCAAGGAGAGAACAAGGACATTTCAGGGTGGGTTGGATCCGGAGATTTTGGTGGCCCCTCCTGGGTGACCTAGACTTTAACAGATGTAATCTTCAGTTCATTGTTTATCCCTCATCCAGGGGTGTGGCTCTGGTCTTTCCATCCTTGAGACCTGACCTTCAATGGGTGCGCCTCCAGCCATAGCTGTAGCATATTCTCCTCTTGTGTATTGACTCCATTGAGGGCCCATCCCTGTCTGACTGCCTATAATATTTCTACCTTACTTCGCTGTCTATAATAGTATGATTTTCTAGAGTTTTCCCTCCTTTCTCTTTCTTTATTGTTATTAAATAACTTAACTGGTCTTCGTGAGTGGTGTCCTGTCTCCTACCCTGCGAATCGAGCCCTAAGACAGTAAGTTGGTGCATGGTGACAGCAAGCATTTCCTCCTTGCTGTTACACACGGAGTGCTACAGGGTGTATGCTTATGTCTGGCCTTTCCTCTGTCTGGTTTTCTTACTGCTTTCCCTGCTTCCCAGCTGCCATGCCCTTCTGCCATGATGTTTCTGCCTTGGAACTAGCTGATCATGGACTGAAATCTTTGAAACCAGGAGCTAAAATAAACCTTTTCTTCTTTAAGTTGTGTGTATTAGGTGTTTTGGTAATGACAACAAAACACTAATGTTGGGTTTGTTTGGCAAGAATCCAGAAACGTTAGTCCCATGTCTTCTCTTCAGCTGAACAAAAATTAGTAAATTAGTATCTCACAGTATAGCTTTGTGCATGGATGATTGCTCCTCTTCTGCAGACATGTGCCTAATGATACATATATACATATGTGTGTATACAATGTGTGTGTGTGTATGTGTGTGAGACAGATAGAGACAGACAGACAGAGACACAGACAGGGTCTCACAATGTAGTTTAGGCTGCTTGTGAACTCACTGGGGAGTGCAGGCTGGCCTTAAACTGAGGACAGTCCTCCTGCCCTCAGCCTCCCGAGTGCTGGGATTATAGTTGTAGGTGAATTTGAGATTGAGATAGTGAACCCGATTGTTTTATCTTCTGCCCCATCTGCCTCTTCCTGCTGAGTGTCTGAGGGCACCAGCTTGCTTCTCATTCCTGTTCTCCATTGCAGCCTTCTCACCAGCTGTATCAGTTACCTGTCCTCTACCTATCTTCACAGATAGTGGTTTGGGGATTTGATATTTCTTTGTTTCATCAGTGATGGAATTTAGGTGTCTGTTTCTTGTTCTTGTAGTTGTTTTGGGCTGATTTCCATGAAGAGAAAGAAGCAGAAATAGTTTCACTTTGTCATCTTAAAACCAGGAGTCTACAGTATCTTCTGTTTTGTGCTTGAGATGGGCTCTTGCTGTGCTGCCCAGGCTGCTCTCAAACCTGTAAGCAGTCTTCCTGTCTCATCCTCCCAAGTAGCAGGGAATACAGCACCTGCCGTCATGCCTGGCTTCCAGTTCTTTTAATCCCAAAAGTATGTTGTGTTTTACCATGATTGGGCTGTACAGTTAATACTCTCCTGGATGAGTTCTTGCCCTGTAGGACCTGACAACACAAGAGGGCATCATGCCTAAAACAAACTGCTCAGGTTTTTTAGAACTCAGGGATTATAGTCTGTATTCTGTATCCCTAGCTCCTAGGTAAGTTTTTGTTGCACTGAAAACAGAATTAAAGAGTACATAAGCCAGGCATGGTGGCACATGCCTGTAATCTCAGCACTCGGGAGGCTGAAGCAGGAAGGCTGCCATGAATTCCAGGCTATGCCGGGGTACATAGTGAGTTCAGGGCCAGCCTGGAATACTAGTGAGACCCTGTCTCAAAAAACAAAACAAAAAAAATAGGCATACTGCCACATAAGCATAGGTATAGAACATCTGTTTTTATTTGTATTACTTATAAATGAGAATTTTTTTAGATTGCTTTTTGATACTGGGGGTCGAACTCAGGGCCTTGTGCTTGCTAGGCAAGCACTCTAACCACTGAGCTAAATCCCCTGCCCATAAATGAGAATTTTTTTAAAGTAATGCAAAAAATGGGGGAGGCTGCTTTATTAGCTAAAGTGAATTAGTGTGAAAACACAATTTCTAAGCTGGTTCTTACAACTTTATGTACAATGTAAATTTTTTGGAACATTAATGTATAGTAACGACACCTACTTTGTTTTCTTGAACAGGTCAGTAGATACACAGAGAATATTTTAAAACCTCGCCAGGAAATGAAGTCGAAAAAACTGGAAGAGCGCTTTTATCAAATGATGGGTGAAACCTGGAAGTTAACCAGTGGTCACAAACTTGGGGTTAGGAAATATTCTATTATATTTTGAATTCCATTATTACTGTTTCCTTTTATCGATTTTTTTAAAAATTGAAATTGATGGGCCAGGGATTTAGCTCAGTGGTTAGAGTGCTTGCCTAGCAAGGACAAGGCCCTGGATTCAATCCCCGGTACCACAAAAAAAACCAAAAAACAAAAAACAAAAAAAACAAACTGAGAAAAAAATTGAAAATGGTGCTAAACAGTACAGTCTGATTTTTAGGAGTCTTTGTTGATAATGTTTTTATCATGAGTTTTTATTCAACATACTTGTGTGTCAAGTAGTTAAGTAGTTTTTGGTGCCTAAAGAGCATGTATCTTAGAAAAGTTCTGTCACAAAGCAGTCTTGGAGAAAACTGTAAAGAAAGTACTGTTCTAAGGAAATTCTGATCTTTCCTCAATTTAGACCTCCAAGATATTAAGCTCACATTATATTCATTATGTTTGGCTCTGTTTTTAAAGTCAGATTAGCCTTTGATTATTTTTTACTTCTGACACTAAGGACAAATTTTGTTATTAGCTAATATAAGTTCACAATTTTAAGTTTTCTTGGAGAGAAAAAGGATATTTATAGAGGTTTTAGAGTAACTGGCCAGTTTTTATGTGTAAGACTGCTTCTATTCCAAAAACTTTTCTGGTTATTGGCTTTTGATTTACACTTCATCTTTTACATCTTGTAAAGAAAACGATCCAGTAAACAGGGGTCTTATAGTAAGCCACAGGTAATAAAATTAGTGTGAAAGGTGAGCAGCATTAAAATACAACTACTGCACCTAGCGATTTCACTCTGAGCTGAGTTTGCCTGCTGTTCAGTTTCCCGGTTGGTAGACACTGTCACTGTGTTCTTACCTCCTGGGCCTAGGTGATTCCTCCCCCGTTAGCTGGGATGACAGGCACACACCACCATGCTGGCTTGCTAGGTTGATTTTAGACTTGTCCAAGGTGAATCAGTCATTCTACCCCTTGCCTTTCAGCTGTCTCCATGGTGCATATTTTAACCTGATCAGTGGAGACAACAGAAGTGAGGGCCAGGGTCAGCTGTTAGTAAACTTAAGGCTCTGAGGCTGTCAAAGAACATGAGACTCAGAACTGAAGCACAGTGTGGTTTGCAGGGAGGCAGTGTGGACTTGGCAAGTTCATGTTCTGTCATGAAGATTTTGATTCCCAGTCCCCACACTCTTTCCACCAAATTTTCTTAGGATACAGAAAGGGATTAACACACACCCCAACAGTGAACATTTTAATCTGATAGAGAACTTTTTCTCTTAGAAGATTAGTAACTCCTTGTGGAAGGAGTTACTAAACTAGTAAGTGTATGTTTGAGAACTTGATATTTAATTGTAAGGAAGAAATTTAGTAGATAAGCCAGTCTAGACACTGTCTCAAAAACAAAAAACCCAAAAAAGAAAGTACTCTGTAATTTCTGGAAAAAAAAATACTTTGCCTCTTAGAGTGGTTAGTTAAAATAGAAGATCAAAGTTTTAATTTGAAAACTAGACTATGTTTATGTAAAATCAGACACAGGGTCACATTCAGCTGTGGAAATCTTACATGGTCACATATGAGCGCATAGGGTTTTCCATGTATTCTGTTTGCACAGCCTTTGGAAGCATATTCCCTGTGTACTGTCTCGCTTCCTTTAGGATATCATTCAGGCTTTTTTCTTTCTTCCATCCTGCTGCAAAGCTTAGGGCCTGATCAGAGATGGAAAGGGCCCGTCACCCTCTTGTCTCTCAGAGGAAACCCCAGCATGGATAAGGTTACCGTAGTTTCTACAGGATATTAAGCAAAATGTAAAAGTCCAAGGAGAGAATGGTTTAATTTTTTGGGGGTCTAATGATGACTTACCATTTTTCTACGGAAATGCCATTATAGAGTAAGATACATAACCACTGTGTATAGAATAAAATTGATGAAAAGAATTTTTTTTTTTTGTTTTTGACCAGGGTAATGAAAATGTGGTGCTAGAAAATGTGAGCCAGACATCTTTTGAGACATCAAACAGAGAAGCTGCTAAGAGACAAAACTTGCCTAAGCCTTTAACCAAAGTTCCAGCAGCTGCTGAACAGCCCTTGCCGAAGGACGCTGACTGCATAATGCCAGTTCATTGCACTGTGTCCATATGGTTCTCCGGGGCAGCTGCTTTACTGGGGGCAGACTATGTCTTCTTACAGCCTTAGGAAGTGATCATCTTCACTGTGAATCACTTGTCTTTTTTAACACTCATATTAAGGTTCTGAACCAAACTTAGAGGAAAGCTGTAAGCCAGATTATAATAGTTTTAGAGAATAATTCTTTCTGAGGAAGTAAATGAAAAATACAGTGCTTATTAAGGGAAACATTTCCAATGGGTAATTTAAGACATTGTTATGCCTCGTTTTGTGAATAGCGAATACCTGATTACAGGTTGAATATTTTATGCAGTATTTTGAAATAATTTTGAACATGAAACCTAGTTTCATGGTATGGGATTTTCTACCTCTGGCATCAGGTTGGTACTCAAAAAGTTTCTGATTTCAGATTTTGGATTAGGGGGTGCTCAACCCGTATTTACTTAAGTGTATAATTTTCCTCACTGGCCCTTCGAGGGAATGCATTTGTGATCTTGTCACTTTGAAAGTGCCCATGTCTGTTACTCCTGGGTTTTTTTTTTTAAATCTTTAATCTGGTTGATTCTGATTTGGAGTCAAAAAAGGTTAAAAATAAGAAAACTGTTTTAACGTCCTTAAGGAAAGCTGTAGGAGGCTCTGAAAGTTGTTTCTAGTACAGTGTGTTGCTTCCCAGCCTGAGATTTCCTAGTTCCACAGTAGAGCTTGAAGGGAGGAATCGGGTAATGGAACTATTACTGTCATTTCAGAAGGATCTAATGAACTATAGGGACTGATTAAACATTTGAATTTTGGGGAGGGAATCTTCTTTTTTGACACAGGGTCTTGCTTTGTAGTTTGGCCTGGCCTTGAATTCGCTGTGTAGTTTAGCCTGGCCTCAAACTGACAGTAGTCCTCCTGCCTAAGCCTCTCAAGTGCTGGGATTACACGCGTGAGCCATCACGCCTGGCAAAAATTTGAATTTCTTCGATTTTTATTAATAACCCTCATGCTGAGGGGAAATTCTCACTGACAGTTATGTACTTTTGATACCAAGGGAAAACAAATGAATTATTTTGTAAATTTAAGTAGTGCTTGTTAGACAGAATGTTGTAAGAATCGAGTCTGTGGTATTAAAAAATAAAAAAGGTCTCTGAAAGAGAAGCTGTTAGTAATAAAAAAATAATTTTATGAGAGGAAACAGTCTGAACATTTGATTTCTTAGTAGATTAACAGAAATAGGAAAACATGAGTAAATGACAAAAGCAACTGAAGTAAAGGGTTGCCACTCAGTCCCCTGGGAATGTCAACAAGGAAAAAGACAAAATTGTATTCATTAAGATCTGTATGTATTAAATAATTTTGGGATCTTACTGAACTTGATTCATGTTAATATTTTTCTTGTTTCTTTAAGTAGTACATTTTTACGTCTTAGAACATAGATTGGTAGCTTTCACCTTAAATCCTATTTTTCTGACGTATTCTTAGCACAAAATTGCTTATCCAGAACCAAAAAAAGAAAAAAAAAAGGAAAAAACCCAACACGTTGTTAGCCAGAGATGTTTATTGAACTCTCATTTCCCTCCCTCCCTCCCTTCCTCTTCTGCAACTGGGCAAAGAACCCTTGTACTTGCTAGTCAGGGCTCTACCATGGAGCTACACCCCAGCTCCAGCTCTCCTTTACATTGTAAACTCTAAGAACTCTTCTTGCGATTATTTTTAAAGGCTTCTTGAACAAGTTTATATTCCTTTCACTAATACTTATATTTCTGTAGGTTTCTGATTTACCTGAAGAACCTTCTGAAACAGCTGAAGAAGTAAGTTTTCTAAAAATTACATTTTCCATTTTGTCCAACATCAAGTGAATACATTTTATCTAAACTCGAATTTAGAGAGAAAAGATAAGCATGTTCATGTGATTGCACTGTAATTAAGTCTTGTTCTGAGTGTGGCATAATCAGATCCTCAGCTGAGTCCTATTTTGGAAGTCTTCTGTTGGCTGATTGTCCTGTAGAGCCCACCCCACTGCCAGAGGCAGAGAAAGTATGTACAAGCCTACAAGTGTTTGTAGAGCTTTAGGTCAGCAGTAAACTATTCATTAGAACAGAATCAAAATAGGCAGATTCTTCAAATTACAATTCTTCCTTTAGAGATGGAGACTGCAGCTACTTCTGTTCTAAGAATGGTTTCCCATAATGGGGCTGGGTTGGGATCAACCCTCCCCACAGTGAGTGGCCCCCTCCCAGCTGCCTTGTTACTGTCTCTTCCCCCTCCCTGCCCTGTGCCAGCTAGTTACAGACACATGTCAGGAGGAAACACACACCTTTACAGCCTGCTAATCACTTGGGTAATATGTCCAGAAGGAGAAGTGTCATAGCTTTCCATTTCTTGAAGGTTAGCAAATATTACACTGTACTTCTTGGAAAACATTTTTGAGGCAACCTTTAAAGCAACTGGGAGGGTCTCATTTTTGCCAACCCATTTACCATTCAAGTTTAGTACTTTGGATAGCTGAGAAAATCTCTAAGTCATCCAAAGATAGAGAACATGCAGCGAGCAATACAGATCCTGAACCCCCAGTAGAAAAAAAATTTTGTTTTATAATTTTTAATTTCCCCTTATACCTGACAGATCCATGCCTTAAATATGTTGTCCTGACCTCCACTTCTCATGAAGCTCTGGTATCCATAGCAATCATTTTATAGCAATAAGTAATTAAATATAGCTTCAGTTTTATAGGAAACATAATTTTTAAATTTACTCTGGCTTCAAAGTAACCTTGGAATTTAAGATAATTTGAAAACACAGCAGCTATTTTTATTATTGGATGCTGTCTTATTTATTTATGTACGTGTTTTTTTGGAGACAGGGTCTTGATATGTAGTTCAGGCTGTCCTTGAACTCACTATGTAGCCTAGGCTGGGCTTGAAGTCATGGTGTCTCAGCCTTCCGAGTGCTGAGATTATAGGCATGCACCACCATGCCTGGCTTGGGACACTGATTTTTTTTCCAGTTTGAATTGCAGCCCAGGGGCTGGGGATTTAGCTCAGTGATTAGAGTGCTTGCCTTGTAAGCACAAGGCCCCTGAGTTCGATCCCTGGCACCACAAAAAAAAAAAGTATGAATTGCAGCCCATATGTTTTAGCTATTTGTCAGTATTTAGCTATACTGTCAGTAATAGTAAGAGAAATTGTAAAATCAACCTTCCTCAGTATGTAATACAATAATTGTTGGATTTCAAAGAGTTCATTTCTCTCAAGTATTTATCTCATCATAATGAAAAATATTCACTAAATTTTAACTGTAGTTTCTCATAAATCGATTGACTTTAATTTTCCTGTTAGATTATTGCAGTTCCAACAAAACCTCGATGTAAAAATTGTTTCTACAACCAAGCAAAATTGGCTTTTAAAAGTGTGTGATTCAGTTTTTCCATGATTTGTTTTACTACAGAATTTTTTCCTTAGTAGAGATAATCGCAGGGCAGTTGATCTTTTAAGTTCAACATTATACTGATTTTTTAAAAAAAATTTTATTGGTACGTGTTTGCAGTACATAATGATTGCATTCATCATGGGGAGAATGTTACACTGATTTGGATGTAAATCAGATATCCAACTACTTAGGTGGAAATCTGTGTGTGTGGTACTGGGGATGGAACTCAGGGTCTCGAGCATGCAAGGCAAGGTTTCTACCACTGAGCCCCAGCCCAGCCTGGACAGACTCTACCCTAATGTGGCTTTCCTCAGTGAGAGAGGTGCTCCTCTTAAACCGTGTTTACAAGGCACAATGCCCAGTAGCTACCAGGACAGTTGCTGTTATACATAAGAAAGGGTTTCTTGTCAGGGATATATTTAATTTCAGATAAATTAATTCATTATCTTCTCTTTTTAATAGTTGTCTTTAGGATAGTAGCAGATTACAAGCTCTTTTTAGCTGTTTAAGTGTTTTATCTAAGGGAAGATTACTGGGGAATCGAGTACGTCAAGTAGGGACAGCCAGAGCTGCTCGGAGGTGTCGAGGGCTTCCTGAGCTCCATCACCCAGGACCAGCTCTGGCTCTGCCTCTCGCATGCTTAGAAAGATGGAGATGGTGTGCAGCCTACAATAGCAGAGTGGATAGGTAACTCTTGGTTTCCTTCCAATCTTGTGTTTTTCTTGTCTGTAGAATGTGAGGGGGTGGTGGGTCTTGTTGGTTTGGTAGGTTACCTTTGAAGTGAGCTGCAATCTGGATAGTATCCAGGCAGACAGATGCACTTAGTCTTTGGTGTCCTCTCTGGAAGGCTGTTACTGACCTCAGTCAGTAGAACGATGTTTATTTTTTAATTTTGGAAGAATTATTTCTGTGGTTAGGGTGAAGTTTATCTGGACCTTGATATTACTCTACTGCTATCAGAGCTAAATTCCTACAAATCTCTTTTCTGATTACACTGTTTCACAGGATTAGTAATTAACAATATAAAGAGTGGTGAATTGGATTTTTTGTTTGGATTAGAATTCTGATCTAAACATTTTTATTCCTTAGGTAGTTACTGTTGCTCTGCGATGTCTAAATGGGAGAATCCTGAGGAGAAGGTTTTTTAAGTCTTGCAATTCACAGGTAAGTGAGAGAACTTGTATTTTTTTTCCCCCCATTACTGAAGATCAAACCAAGGGGTTTTGCATGGAACCACAGTCACAGCCTTTTTTTTTTTTTTTTTTTTAAACACAGTCTAAGTTGCCCAGGCGGGGGTCAAATTTGCCATCTTCTTGCTTTACCCTCTCTGAATACTGGGATTATAGGTGCATGATAAAAAGGACATTTGTAGGTACTCTGTTGCAGAGGTTTGGATAAGTAGGCATGATCGGCTTGTATGAATTGCTAAGTAGACTTCAGAGTTTGCTAAGTCCTTCAGGTTGGTATAATTTTCTTTCCTTTTCCTTTTTTTTTCCTTTGTGGTACTAGAAATTGAACATAGAGCCTTGACCATTTTGGGCAAGTGCTCTACTACTGAGCTACATCCCAGACCTTTTTTATTTTGAAACGTGGTCTCACTAAATTGATCAAGCTGCCCTGAACTTGTGATCCTCTTCCTCCAGAGTAGGAGGGATTAAAAGTATGTGTCACCAGACCCATCTTACACACACACACACACACACACACACACACACACACACAGAGTGATCGGAATGTATAGTGAATGTTTAAATTTTAAAAATGTATTACAGTAAAAGATACATTGCCATTAATCCCTCTCAAAACACCCCCACCAAATCCCGTCATTGTTACCACTTTCTTGCTTTTTTATTTTTTGAGACAAAGTCCTACTATGTAGCCCAAGCTGGCCTTGAACTTGGGGTAATTCTCCTGCATGCTGGGATTACAGGTATGGGCCACCATGCCCAGCTTGCCACTTTCTAAAGTAGTTCTGGAATTCCTCTTTTATACCTTTATGAAGTGTGATAAAAAATATGGGGAATGCTGCTGCCAAGTGCCCTTTAATAGAAAGACAAGTGTGTCCTCATCTACTTTATTCACTGTATTTGATACTGTTGACTTTGGAGCAGAGCCAGAAGTCACACAGTATCAAACACAGTGAATAAAGGTAAACATTTTGAATTGACTGAGGACACTGAGGCAGCCATGACAGTGCAACTAAAGGCATGAAAGGACTTCCAGAACTGCTTCAAAAAGGGGCAAGAATGATGAGATAAGTATATTTGAAGTGAGAAGTACTTTGAAGGACATTAATGGCAATGTGTCTTTTATTGTAGTAATTGTTTCACATTTTTCTTTTGGCGGGGGGTGCTGGGGAACAAACTCAGAGCCTTGCCCTTGCTAGGCAAGGGCTCTACCACTTTGAGCTAAATCCCCAGCCCCTGTTTTAAATTTTAAAATTCACCATTTTTTGATCACACACGCATGTACATACACATTAATCGAGACATAGTAATTGTACGTATGTATGGAGTCCAATGTGACATGTCAATAGATATACACAGTGGGTAGCGATCAGGTTAACTGGCATTTCTTTGTGTTGACAAAATCCCGTCTCCTAGCTGTTTTGAAATACTCAGTTCTTGTCAACCATCATTATCCTTCTGTGCTATGGAACATTAGAAGTTGTTCTTCTGATCCACTTGTACCCCTCCTACTTGCCATCTCCTATGTAAGATTTTAACTTCTTAGGAAGCAGCTAGTATTAACTTCATTTCTACCATTCTGATGGATCTTTAACATAAAGCCATTGCTTCTGTGTAATTGATAGATCATTCTTTAGGGTCTTGTAAAAATTTTTCAGTGCTGGTGAATGAACCCAGGGCCTCACATATGCTAGCCAAGTACTGTACCACTAAGCTGCACACCCAGTCCTAGCCCCATTCATTCATTCATCTGCTTGCTTTTAGCAGTGCATGTTCTTTTCTTTTAAAAAACATTAGTCTATTAGCAATAATTGGGAAAACAGAAAATGGATTTCCATTTCTAAGTACATTAAAACATGTAATTATGGGTGCATTATGTAATATGTAAGTAATTTTCTATATTGATTATTTCATTTTATCTTCTGTGACAAGATTGTTATAAACTGTGATGGAAAATGCTGATGGATTGAACTACATCAGAATTAAAAACTACATAATGAAAGCATTCATAAAATTAAAGGCAAATTTGGAAAAAATATTTTCCTATTTATGTATGAAGAGAGTAACTGTTTTGCAGTGAGCATACACACATCAAAGGAAAGATTAATATCTCAGTAGAATGGTAGATGAAAAAAATGAATGGAATTTTCAGTGGAAGACCAAGTAACAGATAACAATAAGGAAAAGTCTTTGGCCTAACTTAGAATCAATGGCAAATTAAAATGAGACACTCTTTTCTTTTTTTTTTTTTTTTTGAGACATGCTCTCCCTATATAATTCAGGCTGGCCTTGAACTCATTAAGTAGTCCAGGCAGGCCTCAAACTTGCAGCAGTCCTCATGCCTCAGCCTCCTGAATGCTGGGATTTCAGG
Source organism: Hystrix cristata (assembly GCA_004026905.1). Classification (NCBI taxonomy): domain Eukaryota; kingdom Metazoa; phylum Chordata; class Mammalia; order Rodentia; family Hystricidae; genus Hystrix; species Hystrix cristata. The sequence continues at coordinate 47,256 of PVJO010013427.1, forward strand.
CATGTGCCACCACAGCTGGCTGAGACAACATTTTCTGCTTATCAGACTGAATAAAAAGAAGTAATATCCAGTTTTGGCAAGCATGTGAGGAAACAGATTCTCATGACTCATTAATCTGAATATAAATTGGGTCATGTCCCTGTGTAAATTAATTATTGTATTTTAAAAGTATTTTAAATTATGTCTTTTGACCCAGTTATTTGATGTATGATCATTTATTCTAGGGAAATAAGAAATGTTCAAAGTTATGTGTCAGTAGGGTTTGGTTAAATTAAGGTGTACCCTATGTTGGAAAATAATGGAGTTTTAAAAATTATGACATAGGTATACTTTTGTTACATGGAGTATCAGTAGGTAGCTAGCAACTGAAGTTAGTTAGGGATTATTTGTATTTGAAGCCATAGCATTTCTTTAGAAAATTCTGTTACTTTTTTTTTGTTTGGTGCCAGGGATCGAACTTAGTGCCTTGTGCTTGGTAAGCAAGCACTTTAACCACTGAGCTAAATCCCCAGCCCCTGTTACTTTCTTAAAACAACAAAACATTATTTGTTTAAACATTCTGTTTTGAGGCCAGCATTGATTGTAGGGAACGGTATATAGAAATTTTGATCATTTGTATGAGACTCTTCATGACAGATGTTAGAAAATTATAGGACTAGCCCAATGAAAGTTGGGCTATCACAAGGCAGAATCTCTAGGGCCTGGACATGTTCACTGTGACAAAGTTTGGAAGCGATTCTTGTTTAGAAATTGATCTAAATTATTTTTTCTCAAAATGCTAACATTTTGGGGCTGGGGATTTAGCTCAGTGGTTAGAGTGCTTGCCTTGCAAGCACAAGGCCCTGAGTTCGATCCCCAGCACCAAAAAAACAAAAACAAAAACAAAACAAAACAAAATGCTAACTTTTTGTTCTCAAGCTATTTATTGGATACTCTTTCCATTCCCTATGTATGAATGAGGCTTTCATAATTATTAAAGACTAATGCTGTTAAGTGCCAGTCAGTAGTCCCTACACCTCCTCTGAAACAAAAGGTATTCAGCATTATTCACATCTCAAAATACATGGCATGCTTCATTTATTTATTTAGGAGGGAAAGTTTATTTTGGCTCACAGTTTGTCGAGGTTTCAGTCCCACAGTCAGCTGACTCCAAGGCAGGGTGGCCTGGCAGAGGGACACGAAGAAGTGCTCAGAGTGTGGCATACGCAAGAGCATCAAGGGAGAGGCTGAAAAGGGGGATGCAGTAGTACCTCGGTTAATGGACACTTCTTTTTGCCAACAGTTTGGTTCACAAACAGAAGTATTTGGTAAAATTTTGCTTCTGTTTGTAAACTCCACATCAGGTGACGAGCACAACCGCAGCCATCTTCCCCGCACGAACGTAAATGTGGCCACCTTCCCCAGAATCATGGAACAAAATTAAGTTTGTAAGCTGAGGTACCGCTATATACCCTTCTGGGTCATGTCCAGACCTACCCACCTTTTTCAACCAGAACCTACCTTTTAATAGCAAGTCATCTATACCACTCCCACAATCCAGTCACCTTTCTAAAAGTCCTACCTTTGTGCACATGAAGCTTTGGTGGGGTGACAACTAGGTATACACTGTAATATTCCACTCCTGCCACCCAGAAGAGTAATGGGCACCTCTTTATGCAAAATACGTTTAGTCTATCTCTAAGAGTTGCCAGAGTTACGATAGTTCCAGCACTGCTCAGAGTCTAAGTCCAAAATCTCCTCTGAGATTTAAGGCAAACTCTTAGCTGTAAAACTCTGTAAAATCAAAAAGAAAATCAAACCCTGCCAACATAGAGTGGCACAGGGTAAACATTCTCATTCCAAAAGGGAGCTATAAAGGGATAGAAACCAATGGGACCAAAGCAAGACCAAAACCCAGCAGGGTAAACATTAAATCCTATAGTTTCACATCCAGCACCTGGGCCAAGTTGTGCTAAGACGTAAACTGGAAAAGGCTTGGGGGGGGCCTACCTTGGTAGCACTGCTGCTGGTTGCAGTCCATATAGCCAGTCTCTTGGGCTGGCTTTGCTCATTCCTTGTGCCTTTTCCTCAGACACTCCTCAGATGTTCCTGGCTTCTCCAGCTTTCTGCGGTCTCCACTGAACAGCATTCTGGCTTTACTTGGCTTCACACACTGCCCTCTCAGGGCTTTCTTGCCTAGCTTCTCAAGCCTTTCTTCTGCAATTTGGGCAAAAGCCTTTCTGACCCCACAACTATGCATGCCTGTAAAACTAGCACCATGTGGATGATGCCAGGGTCTGCCACCAGCTTGAACAGTGGCCACACCCTTCTGCATCATGGCTGCAGAAGCCTTTGAAAGGTTGGATGGCTGAGCACTGTGAACCAAATCCCAGGGAACAAATTCCCTAGGCAACCATTCTTGAGTATGGTGCCCTGGGGGTCTTTCTCAAAGCAAGACTTTAAGCCTTGGACCCTTGAGCCTGCAAAAGGATTCTTGGCTTGCTGCAATCCATTTTTCCTATTGTTCTGATCCAAAGTACTTGGCTTCTTTTTAATGCTCATCTTTTCAGCAACCAGGCTGTCTTTGCAGGCACTTTCTTTCTAGCAAAACTGAACTTTTAAATCACTCAGCCATGCTGTTTGCTCAATTCTTAATGTACAACTGGCTAAAAGCTCCCAATAGTACTCACGTCATACCCTTGAGACTGGGCTATCTTGAAATTTCATATCCCAGATTAGTCTGCCACCCTTAATCTCAGTCTCCTGCAAAGTCTCAGGACATGAGCAAAATATAGATAGATTTTTCTGCCAGAGCGTAACACACATAGCCTGGAGTCCAACTGCCAGTGGAGTCCTTGTTCCCAAGTGAGACCCCATGAACCTGGTCTTTACCATCAATGTGGCATTCTGGCCTTCAGAGCTCTGACCAGAATCTCCCATCAAGCTCAGGTTACAGCATTCTAGAGCTGCTTCAGCTGGCATCTCCAAACCTTTGCAAAGTCCTGTCATGAATCTGTTCTGAACTACATGGTCAGGTAGTATCACAGCAACAACCCCACTTGATAGCAAAATCTGTCTTTAGTCACTTTCTTAGTCACTGAAACATAATACTCGACACCCATAAACTAAAGGAGGGAAGGTTTATTTTGGCTTACAGTTTGTAGAAGTTTCAGCCCATAGTTGGCTGGCTCTAAGGCAGGGCAGCATGGCACATGGGCATGGCAGAGGAGAGCTGCTCCCAGCGTGGCATGCAGAAGCAAAGAACACTATTTTCCTTTAAACTCTAGAAAAAGTTCTTTGAAAGGTGTGGAAGTTCTACTTCATTTCTCCTAGGGCCATTTCACCATGTAAAAATTATCAGAGTGAGCCAAAGGAACACAAGTGTGTATAGTATTTGGTAATGACAGAGCTTTTTATCTTCTAGGTTTTATTTGCCTGGATGATGAAAATTGGGTACCACACATCCCTATACAGTCTTTTCGCTTCTTTTCCCAGAAGACCTCTGGAAGTAGAGGGAGGATGGTCACTGGCTGACATAGGAATAACTACAGATACTCTACTTATCGTGGAGGAGAAAGAGCAGAGCAACTAGTAAAGAAACAAAAACTACCTGTCCTACATAAAATCAGTTATACTGTGACCTTATAATTCAATAAAGGATTCATATTAAAATCATGCTCTACCTTGACTGAGCTTAGGACAGTAAATATTTTAATACTGACACACATGGAAATATATTGATATAAAGGATTGAAAAGGATTCTTAAATTTTGGAGTGTGCCATCTTACAATGTACCAAGTAAGAATGGAGTTAACAGTGTATACAGTTTATAGTTTTTCCTAACTGCCATCATTTCTCAATATGTTAAATGAAGCCACAGAACTTTGGTTTCTGCCTCTTTAATCCTTCTTAACCACACAGTGACTATTGTACAATTCATTCAGATCTTTCAAAATCATATAAGTAGGAGTCTTTATTTTTTTTTATTTTTATTTTTTTTTAATTTTAAACCAAGAACATGTATTGGTACATTCTACATACAATGGTCACATTCATTACATTTATTCTGTACCTATACATGGTGCATCTTGGTTCTCCCCCCTCTCCCCTGCTCCTTCCCTCTCCTCCCTCCCTCCCTATTTACAGTAGGTTCATTCATCATTTTCCATATTTTCCCTTTCCCCTCTCTTTCCCCTGTTGCCTTTCTGCTTTTCCCCTTCTTTCTTTCTAGTACTCCTCTCCTCTGCACACCATCCTCCTTTTATATAATATCTATTACACCTCTTTGTCCTTATTTACAGTTATGGTTTCTCATATCAGAAAAACAATTCGATGTGTGCTCATGAGTGTCTGATTTATTTCACTTAAGAGTACGTTCTCAAGAAACATCCATTTGTATATGAATGACTGTCATTTATCCTTTTTTATGGCAGTGTAGTACTCCATTGTGTAGAAAAACCACATTTTCTTTAGCCATTCATTGGTTGTTTGGCATTTAGGTTGTTTCCAAGACTTAGCTATTACAAATTGTGTTGCTATGAACATGGTGGTGCATACGTCCTTGTGGTATGACGATTTTAATTCTTCTGGGAAGATCCCCAGTAGGGGAATAGCTGGGTCAAATGGAACCTCCAGTTGTAGTTTTTTCAGGAATCTCCATATTGATTTCCACAGTGGTTGGACCAGTCTACATTCCCACCAACAGTGGAGGAGTGTTCCTTTTTCCCCACAGCCCCGCCAGCATTTGTTATTGGTTGATTTTTCCATATACGCGGT
>PVJO010013428.1:0-40154 GCA_004026905.1 Hystrix cristata
TAGATGCAGAAAAAAATTAATTACAAACATACGGGTGAAGAACTGTGCCCAAGGCCCTACCTGACCACACTGAAGGAACTTGAGGGCAAAGAACATTTACAAGTTGAGAGTTTCAACTTGCCAGTTTTTAAGAGGGTTAAGAGAGGGAAGGTATTTTCCATTCAAACTGATTTTAAGTATATTCTGGAATGGAGAGGCTTGAGCAACACTGATGTGGCCAGGTGGACTAGATAATTAGCTTTGTTTTCAGGAAGAAGTTTCTGGCACAGTCCCTATGAAAGGCTAGAAGAAATGCCAAAATATTTTTAAGGAGGGTGTTCAGCAGCCGACCTGTGATGGGAACTGGCAAGCACAGCTCCCTACATCCTGAAGAAAGCTGAAGGTGATTTCAGGAAGTGATGCAGGAGGGTTACCTGGTTTTCTCCATTGCTCTTGTGAACTGGGCCAGGGAGCATGTTCTGGAAGCACTTGTCCTTTTGGTGGCAAATACTCTCCTTCAGAATGAATTCTTTGAATGAAGAGGCTATTGCTTCCTCTCTCACTGCTATTACCCCTCAACCCAGACTGAAGGCACCCAAATTTTTCTTATTTTGTAGCATGCTTTGATAGCTAGTGGTTTCACAGTTCAGGGCTTGGCCTATCTCATTTGGATGCGATTCCTTGAAGTTCAATTCTTCTGATGTTTCTTTTTTCTTTCTTTAAAAATAGTTGAATATTGTGACTCTAAAAGTGCATGTGTATTTCATAACAGCATCAGTACTGGGAAGAGAGGGAAATAATCAAGACCCTAATAGCCAAATTCTTCATCAACAAGATCATCAAAATGAGAGGTATTCACAGGACAAAGCCAGCCAAAGTGACACTTTAAAATATATTGAACATTTGGCTTGAAGCTCCTTCATGGAAACCCAGCTCTGGTGGTTAGCCTTGGCAAGTCTTAGCCCCCTCTTTTCCCTTGGGCTGCATGCTAAGTGGATTAGATGCCTTGATCCCTCATTAGTTGGTACAAATGCTAGGGCAAGGAAGTATTGATGGACAGAAGTAATAGCAGCCTTGATGACTGGATCAGAGGCATATAATTCACTTTGCCCTTTGGAATCTCTAGGGGCAAGACTGCTTCTTGGTGTGTCATCTGTTATAATTCCCTCCCTTTCTTTTACAAGTAAATAGCATGGCGTGTTCTCCAGTCCCTGTATGCATGTTTTTTCCCTTACTCTTTCTGTGTTCTTCCTAGCCTGGTACTCGTGCTGCTTCCTTAGTAGCCCTGACTGAGAGAACAGCCTTAATCCTTCCCTCAGCGTCTGGTACAGATTTCTCTTTCCTGCTAGCCTCTAAATAGAGAGTTTGGGAAACCACATGGCTGTTTCTCATTTCTTGCTTTCTTGATATTTAGGAAAATTGCAATTTGCTCTTTAAAAAATCAGAGCATTTTAAAGGGTATTTCAACCAGCTTCTCTTGCTCAGGATAATATAAAATCTGGTAACAGTTAAGACGTTAGTACCTTTTGCACCATTTAAGGTTTCGAAATTTGTTATTGAAACAAACCATGACCTTAAGAACACCATAAACTTTTCCTGAGACTTCTATAAAGATTCTTTACTTTGTATTATACTTGCAAATGCATTATTAATCCTAGTTCATGCTTGGGTTGAAAAGGTTTTTTTTTTGTTTTAGTTTCTTTACCCAAAACTAATATTACATATTACATGTGTATGCACAGTTTCTCCTATTTGCCCGGGAAATAGTTGCATCTTTATGATAATCATCAGTTTCTCTGGTAAGTGAGCACTCAACTCTAGTTGTCTACAAAACCTGCTGATCATTATGGTAAGAAAAAAGTTTCCTGTGTTTCTCAGACCCACCAGCAGTTTCTTCTAGGGAGACAGCATGGGTGTGTATCATCCTCAGCCCTTGGGGCCCTTCTTGCAGGTCCAGTCCCACAGCCTGAGACCGAGCTGCCACTCTACACGCACTAGCTTCATTTTTAGCATACAAGTCTGCCATCTTTGTAGAGATGGGGGACACCTCCATCAAATTTCCCTGGTATCAAATGGATCAATGGGTAAGGGTTGCCCAGTTAGCAAGCTCCAAAGGCTAAAAACCACCACGGCTGAGTGGTACAGTAGCTCTGTATTTTTCATCGCCAGTAATGGTAAGAACAGTTTGGCCTCTGGATCTGGTGGTCACGACCTTGCCAGGGTGTGATGTATGTTTCCTGCCCTCCATCCCAGCAGGGCCTGCCAGATCCTTTGCAGTTGTGTAGTCTGGAGACAAGCCTCTACCAGTGCATGATGAGTGAGCATGGCTTTGAAGTGTAAAGTCAGTGACCTTTCACATCTCTATCCCAGCCAACTTCAGTGTTTTCTCAAGAGGAGACTCCCTATGGAATCCTTAATCCCTCCTGAGATCTGAATCAGTCTATTAGCATTCTTCCTCAGGCCTGCTTGAGTCACCACTAGGAGTCAGGAAGGCCTCTTTTTTCCTCCCTTATGCTTGATCTCCCAAGACAGGTCCTTTCAGAGTCTAGATTTCCTTAAATTCTCTTTCCTTCCTGCCCTTTGGCTGAGAAAAGCAAGCCTTTGTGATTATTCGTATGTGATAATCCCAAGAATTCCTTCTCCAGATTGTCTGACAACCATTCTTTTTTCTCAGAGTTAAATTTCTTCTTTTGCCAGCTTTCTACTCTGTATAATGATGGTTAGTACAACTAGAGGACAGTAATGTTTGCTGTATTTGTTTATTTACTTTTACTAATGTTGCTTTAGGAATATTAAAAGTTAAATAGCAATTTCCTATCAACCACAATTTTAGGACAGTGTTTTATGCCAGTCTTTACAGATCTGATTAAGGTAAAGCCTTGCCTAGACTTAATGTTAAACAGAAGGATACTATGGGAATATTGGCTCCCCTATCTCCTACACTGGGTGGACAATGCAGTCATATCAGAAAGAACTAGAAGTCAGAATCTATGATCCTGGGGCTGGGGATTTAGCTCAGTGATTAGAGTGCTTGCCTTGCAAGCACAAGGCCCTGAGTTCGATCCCCGGCACCACAAAAAAAAAAAAAAAAAAAAGAATCTATGATCCTAAGAAGTCAGAATCCTAAGACCCTGATCCTATGTCACACTACCCATTCATCCCTATGAAGTGTGCAAAAGAAATAACATGCACAGGAGACAAAGCGTGACAGAGGAACAGTTCTTTATTAATTGAGGCTTCATGCTAGCCGGGATACTTGCATGGCTGCACTCCACTACCAGTGCCTGAGACTCCTTACACCTTCTTATCCTTGCCAACACTTACCTATCTTTCCAGTTTCTGCAGTCCAGATTAAGTTCTGTCAGTTGCCTTGTCATATCCTTTGCCCATTGTTCTATCAGAGTTCTTGTTCTTTTGTTGATTTTGAGCAATTTATCGTTTCTCTGTAATAACCCCTTTTCAACAGAGTCTTTACAAGTATCTTCTCCCATTCTATCATTCAGGCATTTGTGTATTAACTTTGTGGTGTCTCATTCAACAAAAATCTTTAATTTTGACGTGATAAAATGATATGAATCAGATGCTTATTGGTTTTAAAATTTTCCCTTTTGGTAGGGCTCGGGATCTTCTACTGTGTGATCTTTTATTAAGTTTGCAGTTCAGAGATAGATGTTGAACCATCCTTGAATTCCTAAGATAAGTGCTACTTAATTCTGATATGTTAGTATCTCTAAAATACATTATTGGGTTTTTGATACTCTATCTTGTAGAATTTTTTTATCATGTTAAAATGGATCTAAGATTTTCTTGTCATCAGATAATTAGAGTTAGTATCTTAATAGCTTCAGAAATGTTCTCATCAATTTTAGATTGTCCCTGTTTTTATGGAACAGCTTGCATAAAATGGGAATTAACTGTTCCTTAACATTTGGTAGAACGCATTGTAAAATTGTCTGCACCTGCTGTTTTTCAAGATCTGAGCGCTTTGCTGGTTTAATCTCTGTCACACTGAGGGGTCTGTTCAGGTTTTCTATTTATTCTTGTGCCAATTTTGGCATAATTTAATGAGAATTTATCTATTATCTTTATGTCATAAACTTACTAGCACGTAGATATTATTAGTGTTTAATATTCTTTTATTATTTTCAAAATCTCCTTTGTGTGTGTGTACTTTGGCATTCCTTTTCATTCTGTATTTTAATTATTTATTTCTCCTCTCTTTTTCCTGCCTAGTATTTCTTGCCAAAGTTCAGTCTTACTAATCTTTACAAAGAACAAGCTTTTTGATTGTGTTATATCTCTTTATTGTTGGTATGTTGTTCTGTATATCACTGAGAGTTGTTGTTCATTATTTAATTCCTTAGTTTGGGGGCTTTGGTTTTTTGTTCTTTTCCCAACTTACTGAGTTGAATACTTATCTTACTATATTTACTATATTTAACCTTTTCTATGTCCTTCGTAATGTTTTAAAAGCGATAAATGTCCTTCTGTAAAATTCTCTAGTTGTAGTCCACAGATTTTGATATGCAGTATTTTTATTACCCTAAATCTAAATATTTAATATCCTTAATGATTTCTTCCATAAGTAGATTAGTTGTTTATTAAGATTTCTTAATTTCTTTTCTTTTTTTTTTTTTTTACTATTTTTGTTAATGTTTAATTTTTATAGTGTGATGGTCAGAGAACAGAGGATATATATATATATATAGATATATATATATATAAAATGTAATTCTTTTATTGACTCTTGCTTTGTAGTCTATTAGATGGTCAAGATTTCTAAATATTCATATATACTTTGAAAGAAAGATGTGTGTGTATGCAAAACTTGATATAGAATTGTTCTTCCTTTCATAAGCTATTTATTATTTTATGCAATTAATCTGTCAGTTTCTGAGAGATCTTTAAAAATATTTGTCTGTAAGTTTTTGTTTCCTACAGTAGTGTCAGTGGTAGCTAGATATACTTGCATCTTGTATTGTTACGTAGATAGTTGTGTGTATGTCAGAATATACCTAGGTCAACTGGTTATGGTACTACTTGCCTCTAATCCCAGCTACTTGGGGATCTCAGGAAGGAGAATTGCAAGTTTGAGGCCAGTCTGGGCAGCTCAGTGAGACTCTAGTTTTTAATTCCCGAGTTACAGAAAAGGTACGCAGTGGTAAATACACTTTAAAATCCCCTGGTAGCTTCTGAGAAAACACCAGTGCCCAATACCATCCCAGAGATTCTGATTCTAGTTGATCTAGGGGGAGGGTTGGCATTGGTTCTTTGGCAAAGCCCCTGAGAGATCTGAAGATTCTGCTGTGCGGTCAGATTGGATCACTGTGGGACATGACCCAGACTGTCCCCTTCTCACCATGCACAGCATGCACAGCAGAGGCCAAACATTTCACGGGAGTCCAACCCAAGACAGTGGTTGAATCAGCAGTGTATACTAACTAAAATCACCGGGTGTAGGTCACCAGGAGTAAGATATTCACATGGACTCACAGTGTCATGCCATAGGTGACTTACTAATTCGTTACACTGGGAAAAAGTCCTTTTAGAGTGGGCAGACTTTGTGGTGACCGCTTGTAAGCAAGTTGTCAAACTTGGCCTATTAGTGGGACAACCTGGCATTTTGTACCTTTTGGTGGAGTGCGTTATGGTACAGCATCATCTGTGAAACGTGCATGCAGCTAGGAGTGGTGGTGCATGCCTGTAATGCCAGCACTTGGGAGGTTGAGGCAGGAGGATTGCTGTGAGTTCAAGGACAGCCTGTGCTACATAGTGAGACCCTGTTTCAAAAAACAAAAAACAAAAAAAACCACATTCATTAAAAAAAAAAGGTACCTAGCTCAAGCCTTTTAGCCCTAACATCCAGTATACCAGAAAAATAGGGGACGTTGGAACAAGTTAAATGACACTAGGAAAGGAATAATAAGATAAGTATAATGGGATAAAAAACAAAAAACAAAGGGAGCTGTTCTAGAGGAAAAAAAGGCCAAAGAGATATAATGAAAAAGAATGTATAAACCCTGATGAAATCCTGGATTGGGAAAAAATGTGGTAACAGTAGTAGGGAAATTTAAAGTTAGACTGGGTATTAAATAATATTTTGAAATTCCTGCCAATTTTGTTAGGTGTAAATGTCCTTATTCTTGGGAGATTCTTGCTAGAGCTTTTGGGGTAAAGTATACTAATGTCTCACTTACTTTCAGATACTTTAGTTATGAAAAAGGACAAACAACTCTGGGTGTGTGTGTGGACACATGTGTGTACAGACACAGACGGAGGGAGAATGCTAGCAAATGTAGCACAGTATTACCACTTGGTGAATCAATATGTATTTGTAATATTGCTTTCAGTTTTTCAGTGTATTTTAAAATACTCAAAATGAAAAAAATTGAGTGAAAAAATATGCCATGTGTTACTGAATGAGAAATGTTGTCATGTTCTTCAGCTTAAGTGTGGATTTCAAGAGCTGGCATCACTCATCTCCACTCTTTGACTTCAGAGTGTTCTAGAGTGTAAAATCATTATTGTCTCTTCTTCAAAGCTAGCATGGTTTTGGCTGCTATTTTTAGTTGACTATCTTTTCTAGTAATTACTTTTATTCAATGAATCACAATTTTATTTCCCTTTAACATTATTTCCCAGTGTATAACATAAGGTATCAGTGAAGAAAATACTGAATAAAGATTTTTAAATTACAAGTAACAGTAGATTAAGAGAACTTTGGGAAATGAATGACGCCTTCATATATTTTGGCAAAAGCAGTTATTTTTATGAACACATTGCAAAAGCCAAATAGAATGAGTCTGTATCATTGCTGTCATATAATTTTGTTAACAATTATACCAAATGCCTCTTGCTCATCTGTTTTAAGTAGTATTGTACATGCTTGCACTAATAACCAAAGTTTGTTACTTACAAAATAAATAATTTATCCCTCTCTAATCTTTGAAACTTGGTCCCCACCCTTACTCTGAGATCCTCCTTCTCTGCCAATTATCTGCAGATACCGTCTTGTTCTGTCTCTGACCTGGCTGGAAGCAGGCATTCAGTTATGTCAATCTGGACGGTGGAAAGACCAGTGGACTTGGGGGGAGGTGAGCGAGGATGGGATCCCCCACTCTGCTTCTGGAGTCAGGGAATTGGGAGGATTATGTCAGAAGATCCTTATAGCAAAAAGATTCTGTGAGTGAATGTATTTTCGAGAATGGTGAGGATTCACTCAGAGTCGTGAACACGAATGGCTTGGGGATCTCCTGCTGGCACACTTCTGTCTCTCAGAACCGCCATAGCCAGTGCCACTTCCCTTTGCCCTTTTGTGTCTGCATTTATTTTTTCACCCAGCATTTATAGAATGACCATAATGGTTGTCATGCTCCTGCCAGGCCCAGTTTGTGCAAAAGTGATTCTTGCGCCCTCCTGTCTCCTTCTGTCCTTCCTGGGCCAGGTATGTCGTGTAGTTCTCCATCCCAAATGCTTGGGGAGCTCTTCGAGAGTCCCTCTGTGCAGAGGCCTACTGCTCCCACTTTCCTTCCTCTTTTCCCCAAAGCTGACTCCAGAGGTGCTTTGTTTAGCCACTGGAAGTTTAATCCCAGTTGTAGTAATTTATATGAATTGCTTGGCGGTGATGTCCTCCCTGTACTGAGAGCCCCGTATATTGCCTCTGTGTCACAGCCTCTGCTGTGATGTCACTCAAGCACTCGGCCTGTTCCTCTCTGCAGTGGTGCTCCTGGCATGCAGCTGCTCTAGGATGCTGGCTTGACTGCTGCCCGTGACCATCTCCTGCTGCATCTTAGAGCATGTGACCTGCAGACACGGAGTGCAGGGGCAGCCTGCCACGTCCTGCCTGTCTGTCTCTTCACCGTAGCCTCTGTCTTCTTTAGCAGGAGTGATTTGAGGGTTAGGAACATTACATAGCATGCAAGATGTGACTTCGGCTTGTCTTGAGGGGTTATGTATTTGTTGATATTTTATTAGTCCATGTTTGCAGTTCTTAATGATCACATTCATCGTGGGGAGCTGGTACACGTACATAACGTATCTTAATTCTTTTTTTCATCCTAGTTTCCCTTCTTCCCTCCCCCCATCTCTTGGTCCCCTTCTCTTTTGCAAAAGATCTTAATTTATCAAGACTGTTTATGGTGTGTATTATAGTCTAAGGTCCTCTTAATGTGTTTTGTAGTTTATAGCATTATCTTGCACATTTCTTATTAAGAAAAACTTAATTCTTTTTAGTGTTAATTTGAAAGAAAAAATTTTCTAGTGTTTCCCACAGGTTCCTGTCAATAGGGAATGAAACTATTGCCATGTATTTCTCAACTGGATACTTAAGGAATCCTATCATTATTTCTAATGATTTTGTGGTTGGTTGTTTTGACATTCAAGATATAAAGTAATTTTGTCTGCAAATAATAATTCTGCAGCCTCTTATTTATTACCTTGTTTCATTGACTATCCCTTTAAGAAGTGTACCGTACAGCAGTGGTGCCTGCCTGTTCTGGACCTTAATGGGAAGCTTCCAATATTGCACCCTCAAGCACAAAGGTTCACCAAGTGTCTTCTCTTTACCTAAAAGTTTCTGTTGAGAACAGATATTGAATCTTTTTCAAGTGCCTTTTGAGCCTCTTCCAGAATGCTGTTTTCCCTCTTTGGCTTGATAGCATAATGACATAAAATCATGGTAGTTCTTAATCCTGCACATGACCATGGGGCTCATTTGTCATGGTATGTGACATGCTTATAACTCCGTTACGTTCGCCACTAATTTATTTATGATTTTTGGATTTATAATAAAAGTGAGATCAGTCTATGTAGTGTCTTTTTTTGTGCTATCTTTATTGTATTTTGGCATTCAACTCTGTTAACTTTACTGGAAGAATTAGGAAACCTTTCTTTTGTTTTCATTGCTTTGGAACAGTTAGCATTGAGAGCAATCTAGTATTCCCAGTGATTGAAACATTGAAAGAAATCATATGGGAAGCCTAGGTGAGAGCTTTCTTTAGTTGGCAGTTTTCTTGACCGCTAGTGACTATTGATTTCTATAGTTTCTTTCTCTTCTTGTATTAATTTTGATAATCTCTACTTTCCAGGAAGGTCATATATTTAAACTACGTATTTGAACATATTAAAATGGACTTGTGCAGAGTGTTTTCAGTTGTTCACCTTCCTCTGCACCTGTGATCATACCCTTTTTGGTTTCCCCCTCATTCGTTGACTTGTCTAATTGTGAATAGAAATTTGTTTCTACCATTTTTACTTGTTGTAAATAATTTCTGCTTTTGTCTTTTATTACTGAAGACTTTCCCTCAGACACAGCAAGTCTGAGGTGGTTACGTGCAGTTGCAGATGCAGATTGAAGCTCACGACAGACTTTGAGCTGGGGTTATTATAGTTTTGGGGGCCCTTGAAGAACCCCTGTGTCCTAGGCATTCCTATGGGACTCTCTGAGGATGCGGCCTACCTGTTCTGCTGCCACTTGGGTTTGCCTTCTTTAGATCAAGAAATATAAAAAAGTCTGTGAGTTTCAAAAAAAAAATTTTTATCATGATTAAATTATATAGCATTAAAGTTGCCATATTAACCCTTATCGAGTGTATAATTTTGATAATCTCATTGATTGCATGCCCATGTGTTCTGCAACCATTACTACTATTTTCAAAGTTTGTCGTCACCCTGAACAAAAACTTTATAACAACTAAGCAAGGACCCCTAATTTCTCTTCTGTCCCCTCCCCTGACAACCACTTACCTATTTGATGTCTACACAAATCTGCCTATTCTAGATAATTTGTGTAAGTGAAATCAGACAATATTTTTACTTTGGTCTCTGGCTTATTTCACTTAACATAATGCTTTCACGGTTCAACCATATCCTACCAGCTATCAGAATGTCATCTTTTTCTGTGGCTGACTCATATTCCATTTGTGTATACAACATTTTGTTTATCTGTGTTCATTGGCATTTGAGTTTTTCGCACCTTTTGACTATTTTGTAATTGGAATAACAAATCATGCTGAAATGGACATTGGTGTACAAGTATCTGAGTGTCTGTTTCAATTCTTTTTATACCTATATACAAATGAATAGACTTTCTGGATCATACAAGTTCTGTGCTCAGCTTTTTGATGAATGTGAAGGTTTCTAAAAAGGAATTTTTAATTCATGCAATAAAAAATGAAAGGGGTGAAGTCACAACTGACCCTATGGAAATCCAAAGGATCATCAGCACCTACTTCAAGAACCTATACTCAAACAAGATGGAAAACACTAAAGAAATGGACAGATTCTTAGAAACATAGGAACTACCAAAACTGAATGAAGAAGAGATAAAAATTTTAAATAACCCAATATCAGCCATTGAAATTGAAGAGGTAATTAAAAACCTACCAACAAAGAAAAGCCCAGGTCCTGACGGTTTCACAGCTGAATTCTACAAGAAATTGAGAGATGATCTAATACCACTATTCCTCAAACTCTTTAATGAAATTGAAAAGGAAGCAGTACTTCCAAAATCATTCCTGGAAGCAAGTATTACCCTGATACTAAAACCAGAAAAGGATCCCACCAAAAAAGAGAACTACAGACCAATTTCCCTAATGAACATAGATGCAAAAATTTTCAATAAGATACTAGCAAACAGAATGCAACGGATTATCAAGAAGATTATACACTATGACCAAGTGGGATTCATCCCAGGGATGCGGGGATAGTTCCACATATGCAAATCAATACATGTAATACACCATATTAACATAATCAAAGACAAAAATCACATGATCATCTCAATAGATGTAGAAAAAGCATTTGATAAAATCCAACACCCATTCATGATAAAAACCCTACAGAAATTAGCAATAGATAGTCTATATGTAAATCTGATAAAAGCCATCTATGACAAACCAACGGCCAACATCACACTAAATGGTCGGAAACTTGAAGCTTTCACACTAAAATCTGGAACAAGACAAGAATGTCCACTATCACCACTATTATTCAATATAGTTCTAGAAACATTAGCCAGAGCAATCAGGCAAGAGAAAGAAATAAAAGGAATAAAGATAGGAAAGGAAGAAGTTAAACTATCATTATTCGCGGATGACATGATACTCTACATAGAAGACCCCAAGAATTCCACCAAAAAACTTCTAGATTTAATAACCAAATTCAGCAACATAGCTGGATACAAAGTCAACACCCAAAAATCAATAGCATTCCTATATACCAATAATAAACTCACTGAGAAAGAAATAACAGAAGATATTCCTTTCACAATTGCATCCAAAAAAACGAAATACTTAGGGATATATCTAACAAAACAAGTAAAAGATCTTTTCATTGAAAACTACAGTACTCTATAAAAGGCAATTGAAAGGGATTTCAGACAATGGAAAGATATCCCATGTTCATGGGTGGGAAGAACCAACATAGTGAAAATGGCCACATTTCCTAAATTATTATACAGATTTAATGCAATTCCAATCAAAATACCAAAAACATACTTCACAGAATTAGAAAAGGCAGTCGTGAAGTTTATCTGGAAGCAGAAGAGACCCAGAATAGCAAAAACAATTCTGGGCAACAGGAATAAGGCAGGGGGCATCACAGTCCCCGACTTGAAATTATGTTATAAAGCTTCTGTGATAAAAACAGCATGGTATTGGCATGAAGAGAGACCCGAGGACCAATGGAACAGGCTAGAAGATGCAGAAACAACCCCAAACACACTCGAATACCTCATCTTCGACAAAGGAGCCAAACACCCTCACTGGAAGAAAGATAGCCTCTTTAATAAATGGGGCTGGAAAAATTGACTTACCACATGCCGAAAACTAAAACTAGATACATGTCTCTCCCCATGTACTAAGCTAAAATCAAAGTGGATCAAAGATCTAAACATTAAAACAAACACTAAATCTACTGGAGAATAAAATAGGAGGAACTCTTGAAGACATAGGGGTTGGAAAAAAATTTATGAACAGAACCCAGACTGCATGGGAAATGATACAAAGAATCAGTGCTTGGGCCATATCCTATTAAAAGGCTTTTTTGCATAGCAAAAGAAATTACAAATAGAGTGGAGCAAAAAACCACAGACTGGGAAAAAATTTTTGCCAGCTGTCCCTCAGACAAAGGTCTAACATCTAGAATATATAAAGAACTCAAAAAAATCAACCCCCCAAATTTAAAGACCCAATCCAAAAATGGGCATCTGAAATAAATAAACATTTCTCAGATGAAGAAATAAAAATAGCAAATAAATGTATGAAAAAGTGTTCAACATCATTGGTCATTTGAGAGATGCAAATCAAAACAATATTAAGATACCATCTCACTCCAGAAAGAACAGCTGTTATCAAGAAATCAACCAATAACAAGTGCTGGCAGGGCTGCGGGGAAAAAGGAACCCTCCTGCACTGTTGGTGGGAATGCAGACTGGTCCAACCACCATGGAAACCAGTGTGGAGATTCATCAGAAAACTACAACTAGAGGTTCCATTTGACCCAGCTGTTCCTCTGCTTGGTATCTTCCCAGAAGAATTAAAATCATCATACCACAGCGATATATGCACAACCATGTTCATAGCAGCACAATTTGTAATAGCTGAGTCTTGGAAACAACCTAAATGCCCAACAACTAACGAATGGCTAAAGAAGATGTGGTTTTTCTACACAATGGAGTACTACTCTTCCATTAAAAGTACAAACTAGAGACATTTGTAGGTAAATGGGTGCACCTTGAGAACATACTCTTAAGTGAAATAAATCAGACACTCATCAGTACACATCGAATTGTTTCTCTGATATGAGAAACCATAAGTGCAAATAAGGACAAAGGGGTATAATAGATATTATATTAAAAAAGAGATAGTATTCAAAAGAGAGGAGAACTAGATAGGGAAAAGGGAGAAAAAGAAGCAAGATTAAAGGAAAAGTAAAAAGAAAGGGAAAAAATGGAAAAGAGTAACTACACTTGTTGCAAATAGGGAGGGGTGGGTGAATGGAAGGGAGGGGAGGGGAAGGGGGGAAAACCAAGATATATCATGTACAGGTACAAAATAACCATGTTGATTATGATCATTATGTATACAATGTACCAATACATGTTCTTGGTAAAAATAAAAAAAAGGAATTTTTATGGAGAATAATTGGTAGAGGGGGTTAATAGAAATAGAAAATCAAGACAAGTTTTAAGAAATTTTGAAATAATAATTACATCTGTTCTTTATTGAATTAGAACTAGAGCTCATTTTCAGAATTGATCTTTCTACTTCCTTCTTTTCCATGTTTTGAAATCCTGGAGTCATTCCTGCCTGCTTGCCTGTGTCTCTTTCACAGCAGCAGACCCAGGGCCTTGGGCTGTAGGACATTCTTCTGACGTTACAAGTTCTTCATCTGCTAGAAAGTGATCCGTCCCTACCCACCCCCAGCACCTGCAGGAAGACATGCCTGTCAGCCATCTTGCTAGCAGGTTTAGCATGAAATTTTTGGAACGGAAACTAAAGGAAATAATCTCTCACAAATGTGGTTCATCCTGTTGTCTGGAATAGGGGCCCACAGGCCTCTAGCTCGTCACTCGCTCTTCTCCTTGGAGGAGAGTGAAGACTGGAAGGTCCCTGGAGTCACCAACCTCTGGACTCTTACTGCACACTTTCAGCTTCATTCTTGCCTCCCCAGATTACTTCAGAGTCTGCTTTCCTTGGGCTGATGAGCAATGAAAAAGGAAGAACAGCTTGTCTGAATGATGGCATCCTTTTCTCCTCATTTCCCCTTCTGTACCCACTGGGCTGCAGTTGCCCTCGGGCTTTCTCTCACTGGTCTCCACACTGCTCTCCTCTCTGGCAATTCACAGGTCAGGCCAGCTTGTGCTGGTGCCAAGATGTGAGCTGAAGGCTCTTCTCTGCTTACACTTACATTGCCATAGAAATGGTAGGATTCTGGCCCTGGTGTACACTCCTTGACGTGAGATGCTCTATCCCGTAGGCTAACTAAGAGAAACAGTAAATGTGGCCTTAGCCTGCAGGCTGAACTTTAATTGCTTTTGGTGCTAATGTTACTATTCCAGCAGATAGCGTGGCTTTTTCTTCCTGATCAGAAGTGCTAATTAACAGATACATGTTTTTGATTTTTAAAAAGTATAGAAATTAATTATAGATTTAGTTGTTACTAAAAATACTTAACAGTGTGAGCTTCTAGGCAGAAATGAATTTTTAAAAATCTGTTTTAATGAAGTTAGGGATTTAGCTCAAGTGATAGAGTGCTTGTCTAGCAAGCATAAGGCCCTGAGTTCAATCCCCAGCATCTCCCCCAAATCTGTTTTAAAAATCTCTTGTGCTTAAAAGGTTAGAAGCCACTGATCTAGTTCAACCCTTTTGTTTTACAGGCAGGGAAACTGAGGCTCACAGAAGTTACATGGCTTTCCCAGTGCCCCACAGTAAGGTAGAGAGTTTATTAAAGAAAAATACCTATATCCATAGTAAGAACAATTTCTCCAATAGGTTATGTTTTTTAAAGTGCAAATTACTTTAATTTATTTCTGTGAAAACATCTTACACATTATTCATTGCCCATCTAGTGTCTGTTTCCCTTTTCCCTTCTTGTGTTCACCCAGCTTTTCATCTGGGCATCTATCTGCTCCTTCCCCAGACCCCTTGAACTTCGTGTGCAGTTGACTCCCACTACTGGGCTGCTCTTGGTTGGCTGGCACAAGCTGTTAGTGTCCGCAGTTGCCTGTGCCAGGAGGACTTACGCAGAAATGGGAGTGCTCCCTCCTCTGTACTGCCTGGCAGTGTAGCCACCAGCCATGTGTGGCTGTTGAGCACTTGAAATACGACTGGGGTGACTGAGAAACTGAAATTTTAATTTTGTCTCATTTTAAGTAGCTCTCTGTGGTTAGTGACTTCTGTATTGGACCCTGAAGCTTTCTACCATTGCCTCTTTCCACTGGCTCATGACCTAAGCAGTCCTGTCAGGTTGAGTCCTACTTAGAACTCTGGGGTGTACAATTTCATGATGGATACGAACAAGGAAACATTGATGTGTAATACTATCAGCAGTTCTCCCCTGACTCACTAAGTTTTGTGGGTAGAAGAGTGGAGAAGCAGAAATGCCTGGGCCCCCATACCGGGCCCTGGATCAGCTGCCCCTGAAGCCTTCCCTACCCCTGAACTTCACTTACAGAAGCTGGTGCGTCACCTGTGTTGGGGAAGCCAGCGGGAATTGGGTTTTCTGTCATTCCAGCTACGAGTGGCCGAGCAGAGCAAAGGTTCTGACAGGCTCTGTGCTTATCTAAGGCCTCTGAGCCCTGTGGGCATTGCCATGGGCAGATCTTACAGTTCGGGGTGAGGGCGCATGGTGAAGGGTGGCGTGAACCAGGCTCCAGTTCTGCTTTGCTACTTGCTTGCTGTGTGAACTTGGACAAATCGTTTTTCTGGTCCCAAGATCTCTGTGTGGAAGTGGGCATTGTACTATTTTACATCTCTGAAAACAAGAGGTGCCACGTGCTCGGCAGACTTTGTTTCTTGTTAGGGAAAGAAAGGTGACTGCAAGGTGAATTCTAGGTACTTGTCCCTGAGGTGTGCTCGGTCCTTCAGAGGAGAGACAGTGGCAGGATTCCTGCCTGCTCTAGACCCCGTTAGTAGGAATCACCCCTGATCAAGTGGTAAATGCAGTATGACTATGCCACCAGGATCTGGTTTAACCACGAGTGGACTCCTGGAGACCCAGCACATCGGCAGGACAGTGACCCAGTAGATATGCTCTCCATGGTTGCAATGTTGCATGGAGTCAGGGAACAAAGTTACCAGGGAACAGGGGTTGCTAGCAACCAGACAGTGGCCTATAGAGGACAGGTTTGCAGAGCCAAATACCATTCAGAGGGAAAGGTGACAGGGTAAAGGAAAGGTGACAGAGGAAGAAAGAGGGAGAAAAAGAAGGTCATGTGTTCCCTGGGGCTCGAAGGAGCAGTAGGGTTTGCCTTTTGGAAGAGGGTGAAGAGCATTCTTGGTGTGTGCAGGTCACAGAGGTGGGTGGAAGTGGGACTAGTACAGGGCGGGCTGTGGAGAGGCCAGAGTACAGGCTTTGTAGAGTTAGCTGTGGAGAGGAACCTGAGGTGGCTATAGAAAGGTGACTGATGTAAACATCTACCAAAAAAGAAAAGTCAAAAGAAAGGAGACTGTTAGAAAGAGGGGAGAAATGGGGCAGGGGACCGTACAGACCAAGGATGTATAAGACCTAAGAGCAGTGACCACTGGAGTGCAGGAGGAGGGGTAGGGAGTAAGGCATGTCAGAGCTAGGACTGACAAGAGTTCAATAGCAGATCAGACAGGAGACTTGGCGGAGGAGAATTCAAGAACATGAGTAACATCATTTCTAGCTTGGCAACTGGATGGGTGCTGACATTCTTAAGTGAGAAAAAAAAATAAGACTAAGGATGAGAAGGGCTGTGAATTCAGTTTCTGATAGCATGTTGGGCTTGAGTTTTGTAGGGGACATTCTGGTCGTGACAGCAGTAGGGATGGAGACTAGAAACATGGACCTATAAGAGGGATGGTGAGAGTTACCCAGCTTAGTGTTATTGATTGAAGTAGGAAATCAGTGAGCGTCTCAAAGTAGATGGATTGCAGCTGGAATTGCCTGAAGTGCTCACTGGTCTGGAAGCTGGAGATAGGGAAAGCTCAGGGGCAGAAGTAGGCATTGGGGACTAACTGCTTATGTAACAGAGAGTTTGAGAGCCTTATACAAGTTCTAGCCGAAAAGTATTTGGAAGTAAGAAGCAGTGATGAGTATTTTCAAAAAATGAATGTCTCTCTTTTAGTGGATGTCAGTTGATTGAAGGCTCTTACATTTAAAAAGACCAATTCTCAGGATTAGGGATTTAGCTCAGTGGTAGAGCACTTGCCTAGCAAGCACAAGGCCCCTAGTTTGATCCCCAGCACTCTGTCCCTCCAAAAGACTAATTCTTGTAATTCTTTAAAATCAGCCTTTATCCAGGGAATACCCCTCCTTTATATTTGGCTATTACTTTGTAACAATGGAGTGAAAGAAGTTCAATTTGGGGTTATTAGATACAATGTATCCCTGCATTTAACATGTCCAGAATGTATGTAATATGTCCAGAAACTTGGGGATCCACTCTACAAAGGCATACTCACTTCTCTCCCTGCTTTCAGAGGCTATTTATGGAGTTAGAGTCCAGGCCTTCCAGCTCCACTGGAAGGGAAACAGCTCTTCCCTTCTCCTGGTCAGCATCATCCAGGCTTATTCAATTGAGTCATGAAGCCTTTTATGTAACTTGGTATTTAACCCCCTTCCTTAAGGTTTTGTATATTTTTTCCTTTGTTAGAGATCCTTTTGTTACCACTATGCAGAATTACATGTGCCTACAGATTCATCTTGTTGGCGCTGATTCCCCTTTGGATCGCTTGAGATAATTCCCATCTCCTTGAGAGCTAGTAAGGTGGTTCAAGTCATGCAGCAACATGCCAAGGGGAATCTTTGCCTGACTAATAGAGTTGGAGAATGATGTTTATGACCTGGTGAGATTTTCAAAAACCTGTTCAAGATTCCACGTCAACCTATTGGATAAAAACTGGGCCGTGTGCCTCTGGATGGGGAGAGGAAACTGAGAGCTGCCTCCCTGTGGTTATAGGAGGCCCATTGTTAAGGACAGACGTTAACATTTTACAGTAGAACACTGTAGATTTCAGATAAAGCTTCAGACCAAAATCCAGAAACATCTCCGAAAAACACCCCTCTTGAAAAGTGAGTGCATCACTCCCGTCCCTTTAAATGGAACCCACCCTGCACAGCCTTTCTCGAGTCCCCTGAAGGAAAGTTCAGCTCCCCAGTACATTCCTTTTCTCTGCTCCTCTGTTAACAACTGTCACATGGCCAGTCCCGCAGCCCCGATCCTCTGCATGAGCCAGAAGCAGTGATTGGAACGGAACTTGGTAGGCCTGACTCCGATGCTCCTTTTGGCCCTCCTCCGTCAGGCCCTTTGGCACCTGCTTCTGCAGCTCAGACTGCTACACTGTGGCCTCCGTGGTTTACCCAGACCACGCTGCACCTTAGTTCCAGGTGCGGGTGCTCCCTGGGCCACCCTGGTGCGGTGGGCCAGGATCCAGACCTGCCTGGCTGGTCTTGTTTACTTCTTACCAGAGAAGAAGAGGGCAACACTCTTAGTTAGGAAAAACGTACTGAACTAGTGCTTTTGCCAGTCATTCTTACCTCTTAGTGCTTCATTTTCCTTATTTGTGAAAAAAAAAAAAAACAAACTTCTGTAATAAATACCTGCCTTGACTATTTCACATGTTCTTGCATAAATCAAATGAGGTAGGGGAAGGCAAAGCTCCTTAAAAAGAATAAAGCCTAGCATTCCCTTATGGGCATTTTCCACCCCATTTTTTAAAGCCTTTTGCCCTGAAAGTAGCCATTGTCAGAGGAACCCTCCCGCAGATGCATGGTATCGGTGAGGAGTATGACTGGGTTTCTGGCTGCTCTTGCCCTCAGGGCCTCCTGCCTGCCTCGCCAGCCTTTGCTCTCAAACTTGCAGCTCAGACCTCAGGACCGTGCTGGACTTCATGTTGTCCCAAAGCACTCCCTTCCATCTTCTGCCCCGAGTGCCTGTGCTTCCTGGTTTTTGCTATGAAGCTTCCCAGTTCCCCGACACCTCCGGAGAAAATGCCTCCTGTTCTTCCATTGCTACCTGTTGCTTTAGACATGCTTTAATTTTGTGTCTCTGTGTAGCAAATTGCCAGAGTCTTAGAGGCTTGAAATGACACATTTGTTATCTCAGTTCCTGGAAGTCGGGACTCAGGGTGTGGCTCATCCTTGCCCTGTGCAGGTTCCTCACGGGCTGCAGCCTTTGTCATCTGAAGGCTGGGGGGGGGGGGATTGCTTTCTAAGCTCCTCTGGCTGTGAGCTGGCTGTTCCTTGCAGGCTTTGCACTGAGGACCCCAGCTTCTTGCTGGCTTGCCGCCAGAGGCTGCCCCAGCTGCTCTGCACACAGGCCTGCCTATACGGCAGCGGCTGCATGAGCTCGAGAGAGAGAGTCAGCTATCAAGACAGAAGCTCCAGGGCTGGGATGGAGCTCAGTGGTCAAGGTTTTTCCCAGAATGCACGAGATGCTAGCTTCACTCCCCAGGATCACCAAGACAAAACAAAAAAGAAATGTAGAAAAGGTGGAAGTTACAATTCTGTGAACCCCAGCTGTGGAAGTGACATGCCATCCTCTTTGCTGTATTCTTTTGGTTAGAAGCAAGTCACAGGTCCTGCCCACACTCGAAGGGTGAGGATTACATAAGGACGTGAAGACCAGGAAGATAGGCATCATGGCGGTCATCTTAGAGTCCACTGGCCACAGATGTTCCCTCTGTAACCCTTATTTCTTCTAACAAAATGTGTGATTATTCCCTTTTATGACTTCTCTTTATAGCTTTTTTTTTTTTCAGTTTACATTGCATGACTGGTATTTTTCTGGGGGTGGGGGGCTTGCTGGGGATCGAACTCAGGGCCTTGTACTTGCTAGGCTAGTGCTCTACCACTTGAGCTAAATCCCAACCCCATGGCTGGTATTTTTATAGTTGGATTTTTTTTTATTTCCCTGATGTAACAGTTTTTGCTCATCTTTAATCCATTTGTAGCTCCCAGCATGATTCTAATGTTTGCAGCCATTCTGCAAAAGACTCTCCTTTCTTCCCTTCGATGAGGAAGAAAAGCTAAAGCAGTCTTTTCCTGTGTTGTGCCTGAGTCCTCTTTCTCCACAGCAGCCATACAGCATCCATTAGAAAACCTTGAGATTTGGCAATTTGGCAGTAAAAACAACTACTGATCTGTGTCTCTATAGCCTGATTTGCATTCAGAGCTAGCTCTTGTTGTCTTATTAAGGAGGAGCAGTTTTCTATCAAAGATGGTAGCAACATCAGCTTCAAGCCTTAGCTGTTTTTGCAAGGTACATTGTTCTTTTTCCAGGGAGCTTGGTAGATCTCAGAAATGATACCATGTATATAAACTCATTTACTCCTCTTTAAACCCTCTGACTTCTTTTCCCTTGCAGCAATCACTTTGTGTCCTGCTATTCCCAGGTCACAACAAATGAATTGGAAAAGAGGACTCGCCTTTGGGGAGGCAGCATTGTAATTCTTTCCCTTTTGCCCAAGCAGCGGGCTGGATCTCATTATCCCTGGTGGAGATGTTCAATAGGGTACATGTGGGATGCATGTCAAGAGGCATGGAGCTTCAGCACTCTGATACCACCTTGACACGTGGGGGCCTGCAGACTGAAAACGCGGCCTAACTCATCTAGTCAAGCTCCCTGTGGATGCAGACCAGTCTCTGCCAGCCCTCTGAGATAGCTTATCACCCTTTTCATTATTTGTAGTTTTAATAGGTAGCAAGTCCGCAGAGGGCAGGTGAACAAACACCAGGGTAGTTTCACTAAACACCGAGTTTCTGGTTTTGAAGTGATCACGTTACAGTAAGATGTGAAGGTTCGTCCCCTTAAGAAAATCTCTGATGAAAGTCAGATAGAGAGGACTCATCACTCTGTTGAGAAAGATGTAGGGTTAGTAAGTCAAAGCCCGCTATAGATGGAAGCACATGAGTGTATGTGCCTGCATTTTGGGTCTTTTGGGAGCCATAAGGCTAAAAGCCAATTAAAGCTTTAGTAGAGAGAAATTTAAAAGTTGTTTCTCCTGGGCAAGAGGAGGATTTGGAGCAGAGAGTGCTCAGAGAAGAGCAGGAGGGCGTTAAGTTAACACAGTTAGCAGCTGGGAATGGGAATCAGCACGGAACCCATCGGGGAAGACGACCTTGGGAAGGACTCAGATGTGGGCTCCCAGAGCCGTACTGTTCAGGGCTCAGCCCCAACTTGGGGCCTGAAGGGGTCTACGTGGTTGGCCGAGGAGCAGGACTACACTTCACCACAACGAGAGCCTCCTTTCTTAATTGCTCACCAGCCTGCACATTAGAATGATGCAGGGAAATTGGGCAGATAAGGTATTTTCCCTCTTACTTCTTGGATATTAGCTTCCTCTTCATTCATGTGTCCATCTAGTGCTCTTAATATTATTAAGTCTTCTTTCCTCAGTCTTGGCTGTGTGTGTATTCTCAGGTGATATTGTCATCTAGTTGATATTCCCAGTCTCTGTTCCAGATGCAGAACCTTGTCTCCAGCTGGGGCAGAGGACATCAGCAGGGTCAAGTCCCATTGTTGCTCCAGAACAATGTCTCCCCAATAGAGTCAGCGGGCTCTCCTGGTAGCTGTCACTCAGGCACATCTGTGTCTCATTTGTCATGTTTTCTTTTCCATTCTCCTTTCCATCAATGCCGTCCACCTCCTGCAGGTGGTGTGGGCAGTGTGGGCAGAGGAGGAGGTGTTGGTGTTCATGAGGCTGAGGTTTGACTCCTGCCTCTGCCACTTCCTAGCTGGTATCCATGGGCAAGTGTGTCGATTGTGAGCCTGTTTCTCTTATCTCTGAAACTGGAATGACCACTCCTGCCTCTCTCCCTGGACCAGTGGAGAGCATTAAATCTGTCAGTGTATGGAACTCCTGGCACAGTGCCGGGTATGTGGCAGGGCGTGGTGGTGAGCGCTGTGCCTGGCATTTACTGGGCTGCCGGCTTGGGATGCCATTTTCCTCAGCCTCCTTGGAGTGTGGCTCATGGAACTCTGCACATTGTGGGTCCTCTCCGCTTTCCCTGGCACTTTTGCAGGTGGGGTTGGCGTCAGTGTTTCAGGGGAAACAGGCCTGTGTCTGCGCTGGCCCCCGCCCCATGGTCCGTGCTCTCCTCCCTGAGGTGGGTCCCTGTCCCTTCCTTCCCAGGGACCCTCCCTTCCCTAATTGTGCCTGCTTCAGGCACACCTCCTTCCCTCATTCCTTCCCATCAGCAGTTAGCCACTCCAAGCCTCCACCCTTATCTTAAAAAAATAAACATTAAAAACCATGTCTTGGTTCTTCCCTCACTGCACAGCCTCCACCCTGTATTATTCCACTCCTTCAACAGCTGGACTTCCTGAGCCCACCCCACACCTTCATCCCCACAGTCCTCAACCCACTCAGTTTCCCAGGCACACCATCCTGACTTCACTTCGTTCTCTTCATTAAAACTGGTCTTGCCGGGGTTTCCCGTGACCCTGTTACTGCACTGCTGACCATGCTTTTCCTACGAGATGCTTCTGTGACTCCGTGTTAGTCCAATTAGCCTGACCACACCTCAGTTTCCTGCGCAAACCTTTCTTTTGCTTTGCTTAAATGTTGGTGTTCCCCAGTTTTGTCCTGAGCTCTCTTCTCTTCTGGTACAGAACAGTCTCCAAGGGAGCCAGCCCACCCCTTTGTTCTCAGCTCTCAGGCGCCTCTCCCATCACTGTTTCCAGTCCGGCACTTTCTCTTCACTAACTGACCTGATACGTGTCCCTTCAAATTCACTGAGGCCCCATTGAGCTCACGTCCCCTCTTGGTGGCCTGAGTCCGCTCTTCCCTTGGTGGTGCATTGTTCCTCCCTCTATAGCACTGGCTGTCACACTTCAGTGTGCCTTGGGGTCCCTGGGAGGGGTTGTTAAAACACGGATTGCTGTTTCAACAGCAGTTGGGGTCAGCACCCCCGCCACCTGCTGCCCCAGGTTCAGAGTTAGTGCTGTGGGTGGAGCGGAGCTCATGGCATCTCTTGTCTCTTGCTGCTTTCCTGGGAAATACCCAGGAGACCTTCAGTTAGAAGGAAGTGAGGCAGGTTTTCCCACTCCTTGCTCTGCCTCACATTCTGCTGCACCCGTACATTGCCTCCTGCATCTCAGTCGTCTCTCTAGGACCCCCCATCCCCTTTGTAACCAGCCTGATTCGTTGCAATGGCCTGCTAACTGGGCCTCCTGCCCGCAGTCTGTCTTCCTGAATGTGTCCCACACAGAAACCAGCGTGAGCTTCATATGTAGATCAGGTCAGCCTCCAACCTGTATTCTCTTCAAGCTCCCCATGGCCCTAGGCAGCCCAGACTCCTTAGTGCTGGCCTGGCCTCTGTCTGCCTACTGAGCACCTTCTCATGCATCAGACATACAAAAAACCTGTGTGATTTAAATGTGTTACAAAGCAATTATTAAGTGCTTACTGTGTTTGTGGCACCGTAGTACTTTTACACCTTAATTCCATTTGATCTGTCAATCAACTCTGTAGAGCAAGTTATAGTTTACATTTTACACATGAGAAAGTGAGACTTATTTTACATGTAGCCATTATCTTCTACGAAACCAGTCTTGTCCAGTCACCTGTACCCAGGTTAATAGAGCTGGATTCACTCAAAACTCACTGCAATGCAACAGCAACAATATCATTATCATCATCATCATAGCATCTAAAAATTTTTCTTAATGTGTTTGTGCCAGTATATTACAAGTAAATATAGCTCATACAAACTGTCCCTGTTTGCAATTATGGAAATTCGGAGGGAAAGGGTGCCTCTTCCACAGCCATACAGTTCAAGGTAGAACTTGGGTGTGGATTTACATCTTGTGACTCCCAAGTTCATGGTCTTGGTCATCCCTCTGCATGGTGGCAGTGGAATTATATCAAGAAGACTGTTTATCATTTGGCAGCTACTACAACTTAAAATCCTCCAGTGTCTTTGACTGAATTACCCAATTTTCTGCAGCCCTACCACCGCCATTGGAGCCCACCTGCCCACATGCACCCATCTTTCTTCCAGACCCACTTGTACTCTGGTGGGAAGAGCTTGGATTGGAGCCACAGGCTCTGATGGCTCTCTGGTAACTACCTCCTTGGATGAACCCTGGGATAAGTTACTTCACTTCTTGGAACTGCTTGTTGTTCTTCTGTAACACTCGCAATAGTGGTACTTCCCTCCTGTGGTTGCTGAGGAGGAGAATCATGGAGTACCAGCTCTCCTCACTTCCCTATCACTGTTGCTCATCAAAACTACTGCCTGAAAAATATTTCAAAAATTCAAATTCTAGGGATTTTCTGATAGTAGTAATAGTGTGCTATAGTCAGATATATCCTCCCTCCAAAAGAAAAAAATTAAAATCTTAAAACCTCAATGTGCTAATTGGCATTATCAGGTGAAAACTGGAATAAAAAAATCCAGATACTGTGGATTTGATCAGCAATGGTAGGGACAGAAGTAAAGCCCAGATTCCTCACAAGAACCTGAGACTGCACAGGGCTACACTGGCGCAGACCTGAAACAGATGGGCCATCACATGGACTTTTGCGCAGGTTCAAGCTGTCTGGGGCAACCAAGGAATCTCAAGTCTTGAGCCCTTTAAAGGCTGGTGATGTCTCTGGGTGTCTGGGAAAATCAAGTGGAAATCCTTTCAAAAGGAAGCTTTTTTCAGGTCAGCACCCAGATTACCAGTGAGCAGCACATACATATAACCAGGCACCCAGGAAAACCAGATTCTAATGTCAGGAACTATAAGGGACTACGACAAACAGGAGCAACCTTTCAAAAAACATCGTCAGATATTGAAGTCATAACAATCTAGAAAGCTTCTGCATTTCCTGTTTAAAGAAACAAAAGGTAAGCTGGAAGATATCTGCAAAAAACTATAGGAAACAGCATCATGACACATCACACCGGGAAAGAAACCTTCTGGAACAAACATTGGAATAATGTGATTAAAACCTCAATAATGAGGAAAAGTAGTTAAGCAATTAGTTTGAAAACAACAACTCAGTGGATAAGTTTAATACCAGATTGGATAAAGCTGGAGAGTTAATTAACAAACTGGAAGATGGTAAGAGTATAGCATGGAGAGACAAATAGAAAATGCAAAGGTGAATAGAGTGATAAAATGTTTAAGTAAGTTTTATTACAATCTTAAAAGTTGATAAGAAAGCAAATGGGCAAAGATGAAATAGAAAATTAATGGCTGAGATTTTCCATAATAGGTATGCTATCAGACCATAGACTAAGACCAATGATTGTGAATAGTTAAAAACAATCCAAGTTCAGATGTAGAGAAGCTACATAGAACCAAAGGCAGCTGGAGAGAAAAAGCAATGATAAATTGACCGTTGACTTCCCATCAAATGTAATTCTGATCATGTTATTCTCAGAAATGTCAGCAGCTTCCCCTCCCTGAAGTGTAGACCGCGAACTCTTCAGAAGGTCATCGAGCCTGCCATGGTCCGGCCCAGACCCTGCCAGACACACAGAGCTGCTTGTTGCTTGCCCAGCTCCTGGCTGTGCCCTCAAACTCTCCCCTGTCTGGGGTGCCCTGAGGCTGTGCACCTGGCCAGTCCCTGCTCAGCCTCAGCGTTTTCACCTCCGGCTTAGCTGCTGACTGCGCTTGCTCTGGCACAGTTACCTGCACCAGGTGTTTGATTGCATCTTGGTTTCCCTTCTAGCAGGGAGCCCCCCGGAGGGGACAGGGTTGTTTGCAGTGCCCAGCGTTCCGTAGGTAGGGTGGGTAGGCGGGACCTTCACCGGGGAGCATTTGAGGGAGTCTTGCACCACCTTCACTGACTCCCAGGTTTTCTCGGCCCTTCCGCCCTGCTCAATTCTTGCTTGTGTGGAGAACAGGTTGCCATGGTCAGTGCCCACATCCCTATATGCTGTCATCTCCTGTGTTGCCTCTTCACTCCCTGTTTCTTTGATGAAACCAGAATTACATGCCATGTTGCCCGTGGTGGGAAGCCGTGGTGTGAATCAAATAAGGTGATGTAGGCAGACATGCCATGAAAACTCCCATTACCTTATTTCAGGGTGAGAAACTTGCAGGGGTGGGGACTTTGTGAAGAAGGGACCTCGCTGGTGCTCTGAAGACTCCCTGCTGACCCCCGGGCCCGGGAGGGGCTGGCTGGGTGTCCTGGCACAGTCAGCAGCGCTCGCGCCTGACAAGCTGGAGCACAGAATGTGATTATTCACAGTGACAGCAGCCCTGGCCCTGTGGGGACTCATGCTGCCGGGCCTGCGTGTTGTTGGGAACAGGGGCCCATGTGACAGTCTTCCTAGTTAGTTCCTTATATTAGTAGTATACCTATTTTTCAGACTATTCCCTTTTAAATGAAGAATTTGGTACTAGTCACTAATTTCTAGAACTATTTCAACTAGGAAGGACAACAAGCTTGGCAGCTCTGTCTTCATTATGGCAAAACTAAAGGCTGTGGGGACATACAACTTTTTTCCTTGTTGAGGACCACTGGCAACTCTGCCCCATTTTTGTAGTTCGTTCTGGAGTTGTATTTCTGTTAAAGCATTATTCTTGAGCGTCCATCAAAAACTTATTTAATTTAAGCACATTTTTATGCTAAATCATTAGTAGTGATGAGGAGGTTCTTGGCAGCACCCTTCTCAGAAGTAGCTGTAAGTCTTGCCTCACTGCCGCACCCCTGCAGTGCCAGCACTTCCCGCCTGCTAGGCAAGTGCTGTCCGTGACCCGCACTGCCGCCTGCAGCAGCTGTCTCAGCTCAAGTTCCCACGGGGTCACCTGGACTGCAACCCAGTTCTCGAAGACCTCTGCTCCTCTCGTCTCTCTGTGTCCCAGTGCTACTAAATCTGTAGCCCTGACATGTGTATGTGGTGTATAACTCTTGAGAGAAAAACTTGCCCGGGTTTCATAATGCATTGTGGGATAATGCCTGAGCTTGTCAGTTCCTTGTCTGGACCTATACGTTAGGAAGTGTGTTCTGCTAAGAATAGTGTTAAATCCTAAAATATCAGTGGCTTAAATAAGAAAGAAGTGTATTTCCCTCATGTGCAAAAGCAGACTGGAGGTAGGCAGGCCAGAGCGTGTCTGGGAGCTCCGTAGTGTTCAGCTGTTCTGTCAGGCTGCTCTTTGGGGTAGAAAGCACCCTTGTGCTGTGGCCTCTAAAGCCACATTGAGTGCTTGAGGTCATCCAGCAGGGAAGGAGAGAGTGAGTGAATGTGTTGGTTTATTTGGTACTGGAGATTGCAGACTGAACCCAGAGATATTCTACCACTGAGCTACATCCCCAGCCCTCTCTTAAATTCTCATTTTGAGACAGGGTCTCAGTAAGTTGCTGACAATTAGCTCAAATTTGTGATCCTTCTGTCTCAGTCTCTCTAGGGCTGGGATTACAGGTATGTGCAATGCATCCAGCTTGGGTCTCTGCCCTTGAGGATACTTCTTAGAAGCCACAATACTTCCCCCCAAGTCTTATTGACCAGAACAAAGACATGCCAACCATGTTGTTGTTGCAAGAAGGCTGAAGGACATGGTCTTTTAGCTAGGCTGCCATGCTAGAAACAGAGGTTCTTAGTACTGGGCAGTAGAGACTATAGATAACTGGAGAGTAATCTGAGTCCCTGACCTAGGATTATCCCACTCCTGCCCAGCCTCGTTCCTCCATCCCAGCCCTTTGCCGCCCATCACTGTGGGATTCAACCTTTTGGTAGCTACAGTAACTCTTACCAGTTCTTTTCCACATCAGCCCCTCTCGCCACCCTGGGCTGTTCACAAGTCCTGGCCTTTGCCTGGCAGGTACTTCAGCATCCTTATTTCTATTTGAAAGATGCACACATTCTTCAAGCCCCAGTCATTTCCACAGAGGACTCTCCTAACGTCCTTCAAGCTGCTTCCCTGGGCACATGGCAGTGTGGAGCAGTCGAGGAGCATTGTGGTTTCATTGCTGAACAGACTTGGCTTTGAGTCTCCATGCCCCAGTGTAAATACAGAAGCACACAGTGTGTAAATTGTATTCAAAGCCACAGCTAGGTCTCCCTGTTGATTCCAGACCTTTGTGTTGCACTCCTTACACAGCATCATCCCTTCGACGTCCCATAGGCAGCCTTCATGCATAGCCACCTTTGAAACAGAACTCTGCTTGGTTTTTACTTCCATCAACCTGGCTGCAGGTGTCAGGAAGCTGGAAAGAATCTTTCATCTTTCGTATCTAATAACCTCCATATCTCATACCTTCAGCTCTCAAATCAAGTTACTGCCTATCCGTCTGTCAGCCCCCCTGCAGAACATGCCTTCCCGTCTCTGGTGCCCACGTTGCCAGCTCTGCCACGCCTGCCTGGGCTTCTGTGGTGGCTCTGCTCAGCTTCCCACACCCACTCTTAGTCCGCTCTGGTCTTGTCTTGGGCTGTGCCACTCGTGCACAAAAGCTACCTTCTCTTTGGATCTGGGCTTGAATTCCGGATTCTTATTTCCTCAGAGCCCCACCAACTTGATCTCTACATCTCACATTTCATGGCTGCACATTCTTGCTCACTGTGCTATGGCCTCGTGGTCCTCTTTCTGGTCCTTGATTGCACAAAGAGCTTCCTGCTTCTGTCCTATCACATGTGCTGTTCCCCAGGTGACACCATAAACCATCCTCCTATTTCAATGTGAGGGTCCCTTCCTCACAAGTCTTTTCCTGACCTCTAAATCAGTGTCCTTTGCCTTTCCTCCTTCGGATGTTTCTTCCTTGGCATTCATCACAACTTGGAATTTTATAATCATTGAATGATCACTTACATGATATCACTTCTACATCAGCCCATGTGTTGCCTAAGGGCTGGGATCATATTTCTTCTAGTTACAGCTGAATCTTCAATACCCAGTGCTCAATGAATACACATGGAATAAATGAATAAATAAATGATCTTGTGATTAAACTATGCAGGAGATTCTCTCATTAAATTGACAACTTTGCTTTTCCGTGTGGCAATACGTAGTTGTTGGAAATGTATTAGGGTGATTCACCTTTCCAACTTGGCATTGTGTTTCTTTTACATTCATTGACCATCTGTGATTCTCGCTTGCGAGCCTATAAACTTCAGTTTAATTTATTACACTGTAACTTTGAACAAAGCCTTATTTTTGCCAGGATAACTATGTGAACAGGGCACCTGGAAAGGTCTTGTTTGGGTGTGATGTCTTCCATCACTTGCCCTCTCTCTGAGTCTGTGACCCAGTGTAACCTTTGCAGTGGGAGCCTCACGGTTGCTGGGCTGGAGCCTGAAGTCATAGTCGTTTTAAAACAGTCATCAGTGACCATCCCAGAAAAGCTATTTGCCCAGCATATAGCCGTGGAAAAAGCAGTTCTCTCATCCTGTCTTGATTACCAGCTTCTTTGAGTTCAAAAACTGAAATATCAACTATCGAAGTAGTCTGTATTTATAATTTCATCTTCCTATTCTTTACTGAGTTATCTGAGTCTGCAGAACACTTTGGAAAGGTATGTTATGGAACAAACAAATCCACAACTTATGTGGTATTTTTTTTTTCTCCCTAAAGCTGTAAAAAAATGTTCTGGAAGCATCTGATGATTTTGGAATCGTGAATTATGGGTCTAAAATAAAAGATGAACTCAGATGGGGAAGTCACCTACAGTGGGAAGGTATATGTGGGATTTCTTTTTGTGGATGGAAGATTCTGCCTTGGGTAGGCTCTTTGGTGGTAGAGTGAGTTGTAGATGGAAAAGTAGACAGTTGATCCTTTGAAGCCCCAGGAGGTCAGCTCATGTTGGCATTCCCAGAGTGTGCCAAGGACGGTAGAATCCGGCTCGAAGCTGGGCTTTTGCTGAGGGGCAGGCATCTTGAAAAGGATTTATTTCTTTATTTTGGCATTGGAAATGTCTAAATGATGCTAAGTGTTATTCTTGCTTAGCTCTCTGGAGTGACCCCTAGAGTCTAGAAACTCCAATTTTGTTGGGTGAGAATATTTTGTGGAGGAAATCCAATGTAACAAATGAAAATTTAAAATTTTAAGTGTTCAGAGGTGTTGATGTGCTGCTTTTGTTCATAAGTGTTTTTAACACTACTGGTATGGAGTCTGACAGCGTCTTTCCCGGGGAGATGTGGTTTCAGTTTCTTGGGTGAATGTGCACTTTATAAGTTTTTTAAAAAAGGAAATTAGACATTGAAAGACATCTAAGTACTTTACTGTTTATATAACATCACTAAGACAAGTTGGGAAAATCAGGATTAGAGTATTTATTTATTTAATACAATCTGTTTTCCACTGTTTTGTTTGGTATGACTAGAACCAGGGTACTTTCAAAAGTTAACATTTATTTTGATTTTGTTTTATTTCAGTAGATGTGCATAATAAACTAACCTATCTCTTCTTCATTGTGGGCTGGAACCTTATTTGACCTCCAGTTTTTTGTCATTTTGATGCACAGGCATTTAAGCTTAATTCAGCATCGTGTGATGCTCTCTGCTTTATGGTGTTTAGCACATGAACAGTTTTAATAGATCAAATGTGGCCTGCAAGGCCATGTGCTCAGTGTGCATGTAACACACGGGTGTGGGACATGATTGACTTTGCCAAGTCACCGACCTCTGTGGATGTTCTTCCTCCTTGACAGGAGCAGTGCATGATCCAGGGTATCTGGGAATCTCTGTCTCTGTGCCTAATGGATATGCATCTAACTGGTTCTTCCTTTTTCTTTCTTTCTGACTTAGGAAAAGATGATGCTAGTGCACTAATCGCGAAAGACGACAGTACCTGCATGTCACCAGATGCAAGAGCTCTGTCAGAGAAGTCGCTGCAGAAATCAGCCAAGGTCATTGCCTCCAGACTTGCCTACTTGTCCAATGGCTGTCACCTGAACTGCTTGCTGGTCTCTTAGGCAATTCAGCTGGGACTGTGGTTGGTCAGTTCATCAGAAATATCAGTAGAAGTAGGGAATAAGGAAAAGAGAATGATTTTTGTAATTTTAAACCTATGTATTCATTTACCTGCATTTGGGTAAAGGGTCAAGGCCTTTTCGTTGTGTGTGGGTATGTGTGGAGTTTTGCATTATCTTTCCTGCTTAAACCCCACTCACAATGCGGTATTTCTCGCTTTCAGTTTTGGTTAAGTGGAGAGAGAATTCAGACATTAGAGAAGCAATATGAGTATAGATTTCTTCCAGACTTTTTAGTTTTGCTCTGATTTCTTTTTAATTGTCATGCCCATACCTAATTCAGAAAATTTAAATAAGTCTTGAGTTCTTCCAAAGTATTCAATTCAATTACCATATAAATAAAACTCATTTTTACATTCCTGTTTCATTGCTCTGCACAGTTCAGGGTTGTGCTAGTGGCATCTTCAGATGTGGGATCAAATATGGCTGGCTATACCTGTGCAGAGAGCTCGTGGTAGAAGTAGTGGCGTGAGGGTGCAGAATACAGTGACGTCACGGTGGGCGGCTTCGTGTTCCCAAGGCACCATCAGTATGTTTAACCTGGAAGCAGGAGGCTGCTCACCAGCCGGTGGGCTAAGAGAGTATCTCCCCTGCATGTTGGCACGAGGAATTTATAAAGCGTAGACCGCACGTGTGCCACTGCCATTGCCCACCCAGTTACCAGGTCTTCACTGTGGTGGGCACTTGGAGGGCGAACCATGAACACCAGCAACACGCTGGGTGTGGGAGACGCTGATGAATGCACGGCCTGGGGCTGGGTGGCTCTGGCTCACACACCTGTTTTGTTCACCTGTTCGGTATTTTAAAAGTTTCGCTTCACAGCTTACATTAAACAAACAAACAAGCAGGGAGTGGTCACATCAAAACCTGGGCTTAAGTTGCTTTTGTCAAACATCTGGCCCCGCTGGGTCACATTCCTGAACGACTACAGTCAGAGCTGAGTGGCGGCATCACTGTCTTCCTGGACCTGTGTTCTCTCTGCTCTGCCCTGCAGCCGTGCCCATCCTGCTCTCTCCCTTTCTTCCCATCTGGATAATGTTTCTTAATGAATTCAACCTAAAATTACAGGGTAAGATAGCACTTGTATGCAGAACGTAGGCTGTGGTGGCGTCACTTCCGTGACAGCTAGCATTGTGTGAATCACAGGGAATGCTAAGATGCTTTATACCCTCTTGTGCTGTCATAAATTAAACCAAGCGGCTCAGACTTCCAGTTCAGACAGGACAGCATAGATGTTATTTTGCACCTCCCTCTAAGTATAACTAAAAATCCTGGAAAAACAAGAAGCAACGAGGGGAGAGCTCCGAAAAGTGAAAAGAGGAAGGCACACTAGGCGGGGACCCCAAGCAGAGGAACTCCAAAGTAGTAGGGACCTTACAGCCCACAGCAGGTATCCGAGGGGTTCATGACTCCCAGCTGGGCAGTAGGAGGTTGCCGGGCAGACTCGCTTCTCTCAGTCCCGGCAGCACCTGCCAGGGAATTGACTGGGGGTTGTGATGATTGTCAGTGGCCCAGAGAAGGTGCTACTTTTCCCTCAGGCCGGGGCCTTCTCTCCCCACCTCTTTGTGGGGACTGTAGGCATCTGAATGGCTGGAACAAGGGACACTAACCACCAGAAGTGCCAGTCCAGGAAGCCTTTATTTCTGGGCCAGAGACTCCTTTCTCTCACCCAGAAGCACCAGGCAGCCCGTGGACCTCAGTAGAAAGGATCTTGCCACAGCAACAGCTCGACTGGGAAGCCCCTTTGTCCTCATCCAGAGCCACCAGACAGCCAGGGGGAGGTAGGAGATGCGGTCATGACAGGTGAGTGAGCTGGGAAACCTCTTTGTCCTGTGGACTAGAGAGTCCCTTCTCACGCCTAGAGAAACTGGGTAGCCAGGTGGCTCAAGTAAGGGAGATTCTGCCACAACAGGACCCCAGATGGAAAGCGTCTTGGTCCTTTCATACACTCAGGTGGTCTGGCCCGGTTATGTGCCTTCTACCCCACGGGCGGTGCCAGTAGAGACCAGTGGGAGCCCCAGAGGCGCCATACAAACCAGACACACCATAGCGTCCTGCAGCGCCTCTAAAAACAATTGTCATTGGAAGCATGGCTGCTGCGGCAGGCTGGGATGAGCATGGAAACCCAAAGAGGGTGACTGCCTTCTAAAATGAAAGATTTAAGCAAGACCCAGAGTCTCAGTGTCGTAGGCAGGCATCCAGCCACGGCTAGAAACTCTTCGTCAGACCAAGGAGGAGCCTAGCACAACCTGAATGAGAAAAGACATCTAACGGATGCTAGCACCATTGCGGTTATCTGATAAGGGTTGCCCAGCAGCCATTGGAAGGGTCTTCCCCACACAACGAAAAATTCTCGGAAACAGTTGAGAAAGTGGATAATCTCAGCAAAGCGTAGAAGTTACAATTTAAGAGTGATTTATTTGTGCTTAATAACATTTAAAGCAACTACTGTGTTGTTCATGTGAGAAAAACACAATGTGGAACCAACACCAGGAGCAATACTTCCTGCTAGAATCTCACATATCTTCCTAAGACATAGGTCCTGGTTAGAGAAGCACTTCGGTCTCATTCATCTGTGTATTACATAGTTTTTTCCCTGGATATAAATGCTTACTGGGTACTTACTGGAACGTCGACACAGATTTCTTAGTCTGAGTGTCACTGACAGGCACTTCGTGGTGACCTCTAAGAGCCCGTGGACCCAGCTAGTGAGATAACACCCTGCTGGCTTCTCCACCTGATAGCAGTTCTATAGTAAGCCGTACTGACTTCATCTTTGGTGTTTGCAGGTGGTTTACATCTTGGAAAAAAAACATTCCCGAGCAGCAACTGGCGTCCTCAAACTCTTGGCTGAGAAGAACAGTGACCTGTTTAGGAAATACGCTCTGTTTTCTCCCTCAGACCACCGAGTGCCTAGAATATATGTTCCTCTTAAGGACTGTCCCCAGGACTTCGTGACCCGGCCCAAAGACTACACCAGTACCCTGTTCATCTGCCGCATCGTGGACTGGAAGGAGGACAGCAATTTTGCCTTGGGGTAGGTGATCTCTAGCAAGAAAAACTCAGTTTAGATGGGCCTCCTGGTGACCTTTTCATGTATTTTAGTTATTACTGCTTTATTAAAGCCACAGTACATGGTATAGTTTGGATCTGAGCCACAGTATAACATGGTATAGTTTGGATCTGAGTCTTCAGAAATTGCCCCTAGCTGCCATTTTAACTGGTTGCCTGTAGGTTCTCTGAATTCCCAAGCAGTTGCCTTGTCATTTTTGTTTTTGAGGCTCTGCTTCTGTCCTCTCCACGCAGAGAATGCATCGTGTCACACAGCCAGAACCTTCCTTTCAGACATTCGTGTTGAAATAGGCGAAGTCCAGGTATATTCGGGGCACCTCTGGCCTCTTTGCTCTCAAATGTGAATAGGAAGCAATGCTTGAGTGATGGTGTTTTTTGATATTGAGCTTCCAACTGATCTGACTAATGCTGAAGTTTCACCTGTGGCATTAAAAACTAAATTTTCCCACTGCAAGGAGGAAAGAGTGCCATGTGTTGGGGAGAGCTGTCAATTCAATTTATAAGTATATGTGACATAGTCCTTGGCATGTCAAGGATGGTCTTTTCACTTTGAAGAAAGTGCTGTGCTTATTTTCTTCTTATATTCATTTGGAAAGAAAAATAATATTGTTTTAACTGTATCCTTAGGCCTTTGTTGGAGGCGGGTCTGTTCTTTTGGTTCACAGGAAATGAAAATAAAAGTATACGACCTACAAGAGTCCCTTCTGACATTGACTTTCAGTCCAGTTTAGTGACTTGCTTGTTGGTCGTCTGACTTGTACGGGGCCCAGAGACCCCCGTGGGAATGTTCTGTGTCTGTGAGAGCCAGCACTGGGTGGAGGGCCACAGAGTGTTGCTTTTATCAGGTGTATTTTACACTCAGCCCTTTATGCTTCAAAGGGGGCCAGATCAAGTCTGTGTGTCATGCTGATGTAGCTTTAAGTGACACCACCCTGTGCCACTTCTCAGTTATGTGACAATCAAGGTGATTTAGCTGATCTCAGAGCCACTTAGGAACCGTTGCACTTTCTCTTTTGCTCTTTTACACTATGATTGCAGTGTAATCACTGTTAAACCTAACTTACATCCAACAGTGACATCAGCCTATTGAGCCCTAAATAGTCATCCTCACAGGCTTGCCAGTTTCTCACCATCAAATCAAAAGGCTGATAATGGCCATGCCACCTGGCTGCTGTTGATTATGCCGCCACACTCCACTTGGCAGCGAGAAGGGAAGACTTTCACATCAGACCAGGAAATCCAGCCTTGTCTTTTATCTGCCTTTCTGCCATGTCCCATTGTGCACACTTGATTGGACTGCTTCCGTGGCTTTCAAGTTGGAAGGGCGTAGGTACTAAATCTTTGTAGTATGGGTTCCCTTAGGATGGAATGGCCTTGGAGGTTCTTGTACAGCCGAGCTTACTTCATCCAGAGTCCTTCCCTGGGTGAGGGCAGGAGCCACCAAAGAGGGAGGGAGGCCTTGAAGCAGTAAGCACATCTGCTGGATGCCAAGAAAGAATAACGTGTAATTTCCAAAATAAAAATCTGAAGATGATCATATGTAGTTGAAGAACTGATTTTCTCTACCTTCTTAATATAAAGACATGAAATTTGCCTTTTATGGAAATATTCCTTTTAAAATCTGTGTGAAAAGATAATTTAAGAAATAAAGTGTGGCAGGCTTTCAGGATGGAGTTCTCAGATGACATCGTCACACAAGGGCTGAGGGCTGCAGCTGCTGAGCACGTTGGTGGTCGCCTTGCCACTTTGTTCTGGCTCTCAGTTACCGATCTTTAGGCGCTGAGGTCACTGCGTCCCACCCTGCACATGCTGTGCTGCGATTGCCTAGCTTTCTTCCCTCTCTCCTGCCAGGCTCTGCCCAGCAGCCGGAGGTGGTGCTTGCCGTGGGTGTGCGTGTGTGTGTGGTCAGCTCCCACAGAAACTGTGCCTGAAACAGCTTAGCTAAGGTGGCCTCCTTCTGCATTTCCTCCTTGCCCCTACATCTCTGTTCTTAACAGTACTGTATTGAATTTCCTATGCCGTTGTAATTGCTACTGATTACTCAAGTCCAGTGTTATTTACCTCTTCTATAGTTAAATTCAGTTCACTGGGCAGGTTTGGGTCAACTACATGTAAGGCGCTATGCTGTATTAATCTGAGAAATACAAAGGTAAACAAGCTGTGGTTTCTTCATTCCAGGAAACTAGAATCTAATGCAGAAAGACTTGGTACATAAATGTCACGGGGGTAATTTGATTCTAAGAAATGAAGTCCCACTTGAGCTAATTTAAATACAAATGGGGATTATTATGAGAAACTGGTGGTTCTCTTAAAGCCCAGGGCAGGAAATGGAGGAGGATTATGAGAACCTCAGAGCTTGCGAGGCAGCAGAGGAATCAGAGCTTCTTCTCTGCATCCTGACCCACCCAGCCACACACAGCATCTGTGCCCGGCTTCCTTCTACTGTGAGCTGTGGTGTTCTGCCGCGCTTTCTGCACAGCAACCGTCCGCCTGCGCAGTGGCATCCGTGGCCACATACTGAGGTCTGGATAATGTCACAGAGTGCTTGGGGTAGGAAATCTTACTGCTCTAGTTTGACGGATGTTTTCCATGGCCAGTAGTTGTAACTGGCGGCAGAGTCCAGGCTTCCAATTAATCAGGACCATGGGACTCAACTGTCTGGGAGGAGCGTGAGTAAAACAGGTGAGCTGAGTGGATCACCTAACTGAACTACACCTGTAGTGCAAAGCAGAAAGCTGTCAGTTCGTCCACAGGAATACAATTTCTGGAAGTTTAGAGGAGTTATTTGAAGGGGGAAACCCAGGATCCTTTCTGAAGAGCAGAGGTCTCTTTGCCAAAAGGCTGAGTGTGCAGAGTGGACGGGAAGGGCCAGGACTGGCCAGGACTGGCAGACATGGCCACAGGCTGTTGCAGGAAGACAGAGGAGGCGGGAGGGCCTGAAACAAAAGGGCTGCAGTGGAGGGAACAAGAGTGAGAAGATTTTCGGGGAGGCTAAGGTAAATGCTCCCAGATTT
This sequence comes from Hystrix cristata, assembly GCA_004026905.1. Classification (NCBI taxonomy): domain Eukaryota; kingdom Metazoa; phylum Chordata; class Mammalia; order Rodentia; family Hystricidae; genus Hystrix; species Hystrix cristata. Next base: position 36,656 of record PVJO010013428.1, read on the forward strand.
GATGGCCGATTAGAAATGGGCCTGAAGGAGAAGATGAATCTTAGATGAACTTTCAGGGTTCGGACTTGGGTGAGAGGGCAGAGGCAGGTGGTGACCTAACTGTGATTTCCCGAGGACAGCTTGGCTCCTGCTGCGCGTTTCACTTATGCCACGGTGGTGCAGATTCCCCAGCTAACTGGGTTCGTTCACAGCTGCAGACGTTTGCACAAACAGTACACTTCTTTTCCTCGCAGTGGCTTTCTCCTCTGTCCAGTGTTTGTTCGGTGAAATGCTCAACTTTTAAACACAACTAATTTCTCCATGCAAGTCTTGGCTCAAGGCCTTCCTTGTGGGTGCACTCATACCCTTCTGATGACACTGAGTGTAGCTCTCACATGTGCGGATTGCAGTTGCTTACTTGAGTATTTTACTTGGCAGTGAGCTCCTTTAGGACATGGTATCAGTGGACATTTGCTAACTTGTCAGATGAGCAGATGGAAATGAAACGATGGCCCTGAGGTCTTGAGCCAGGTTGATGAGGAAGGTGAACCGTAAACCAAGCTAGAAAATTCAGGAGGAGTAGTTTGGAACAGAAAACGATGAGAGCTGAGGTTCTGTGACTTCAGAACCTGCCTTTCGTAACAGCATGCAACGGTGTCCAGATCAGATGGAGAATGCCAGTTTGGAAGGTACGTGTGTTTAGTAGGTCTGACTCGCCAGTGTTCATTAATAGAGGATGTGCTGTCAGCAGCCCCTCTGGCCCCTGCTGAAGGGAGCTCCCAGAGCACCACACATCTGCGACAGACCTCTAGTTGTTAGGAGCTCATTTCTCGCCTTGCTCTTGGAATTGTCGTGAGAGATCTCACTTGAGCCTCGTTCACTTCTCTGCACAGCCACATTTTCGTGAACTTCAGCCTTTTTGTGCTAGCGAAAGCCCAAAGGTAGTCTGTGCTTTGAGCCCTAGCTGGCTTTTAGGGATGTTTTTTGTCATGTTTCACAACGTATTCAGTATTTTTAGTATTTAGTGCTAGACTTTCATCCAGAGTAATTAAAAAGCCACATTGGCTTCCTCACTGGAATGATATTTGCAATTATATAATCAGATTTGCAGTTTTAAGAGCTTCCCAGTCCTCTTAAATCATCTTTTTTTTGAAACTCTCATAGTGGCCATTCAAGCCTGTTTTCTCAGACCTTTGTGAAGTCCTGTACCCTAAATCTGAGTCCCAGCTTTCCTTTTCAGGATGTTGTGAGCATGGAGATATCATGGTGACTTTCTCCTAGATTTGTCATTGGTGTCTTTTTTTAATATGTAAGGATAAATCTTGAAGAAAATGTAGAAGTTTATAGCAGCTACTGTGAGAAAAATATTGGGTTTTTTTGCAATACTAAAGGGTAACCGAAGACATATGACACAAGTTGATGTATAGCAAACTGATGTATTAATGTCATTTTGTCTAGCAACCTTCAGTGGCATTGGGGTAGGTATAGCAAGAGTGTGCAGGGCCGGGGATTTAGCTCAGTGGTTAGAGTGCTTGCCTTGCAAGCATGAGGCCCTGAGTTTGATCCCCGGTACAAAAAAAAAAAAAAAAGTGCAATTTGGGGTTGAACCAGAGTTGCCTAGATTAATGGGAGGCTGTTGAAATGAGGATTAGAGAGTGGGTCACAATACTGCTGATTTGAATGAAAGTGAAAGAAGGCAGGGTCCATTGGAGCCCTTGACTGGGCAAGATGGGAGCAGAGGAAGGGAGGTTCTGATGGCTGGGTGTGTAGCAGAGAAGGAAAATGGGTGGGTCTGCTCACGGAGCTCCTTCATCTGCTATGTTGGCGCTGCAGGGCTAGTGGTCAGATAATCAAATATGTGTTGACTGATGGGAGCAAATGCTTGTACTGTTCTGTTCAGTTTTGATAGATAATGAATTTCTTTAGGGGATATATATAAATTAAAGAGGTGATCATAAGTTACATTAAGTAAATTAAGTTGTATTTAGTGGGAAAATGAACCAGTGACCAGGTTGGTAGAAAAAGCAAATAGGAGGATTAACGTTTTCATGGAAGCATTGCTTATAAGATTAGCAAACTCAAAAATAATTTTCTCCAGTCGTTTTCCTCACCTCTCCCAGAGCATGTTTCTTACTGGCAGACTTCCTGTAGGCGAGGCTGAGTTGCATGACACAGGAGCTCGCAGTAGCAGACTGAGAGTGTGGGGTTCCTTTCCTGGGACAGGGCTTTCTTTCGCTGGCTGGTAGACAAATGCAAATCAGGCTGAGGAGGGGGCTCTTTTTTGTGACTGTTGGGCTCCACCTGGTGGCCTACAAGGATCAACTTTGGAAAAAGCTACATCTCGCATACTGGTCAGAGCATCCTGGTCAGAACATCCTGGTCAAAGCAGAGCAAAAGTCAAAGGCATAGAGGGAAATGGTTCTGGTTCAGGCCCTGTCCCTAGATCAGTCCTTTCCCAGGGAGCCCTGTATGCAGCCGCCAACACATCTGCCCATCTCCATCTCCACCTGTCATCTCCAGTGCGCCACCTTCAACCAGTGAAGCATTGGAGACCTTCTGATACCATTCGCCTTCTCCAACACTTTTGCACACCTCAGCCTCTTCTCTCCCTGATTTGCTCTCGAGCTCAAGGCCCTCAGATCATGCAGTGTCACAGCATTTTCATTCTGCCATTCTTTTCTGTGTTTTCACTGATGACACACTTTTCCTGAGGTCCCCATTCCTTTTCTGTGGTCTCCATCCCCTACCTTCTTTTGTGTCCTAATATGGAGGCAGAAGAAGGGGGAAGACAAATACTTAACGTACTTCTCATTTGCCTGGTAGAGTTATTGACGTGTTTGCGTGTTCCCTGCCTCTGGGTTCTCAGGGCTCGGATACCATTTGATCCGTTTGTGTGGAGTTTTCAACGTGGACCAGTGTGCATGGGAGCTTTTAAGAGTGGTAGTGACGGTGGTCCTCACTACTAGAGTATGACCTGTGCGTGGACTAGTTAGAAGGCCAAGACTTGTAAGAATATTTGGTAGAGAAAGAAAGAAGGATGGCTGAGAACATTAATATTGATGTTATATGTTTCTATTTTCTTTAACAGACTGTTGGAAGGACTATTTTTGTTACAGTTTCTTCTGTCTATGACCGCCACCCCCCCAGTAAATGTTTTACTTCTCCATCACCCAGGACAGTCAATCTGATGCTTATTTATGTAGAAGGTTTTTAGAGATGCCACCATTACTTGCACTTAGCAACTCTAAGAAGTTGGGAATGTTGTTTCAGCACTATCCAGATTAATTTCACAGTAGGAGCCAATTGTAATGTCATTTATTGTGAATAGGAACTGTTTTAAAGGAGGAGCTCTGGTGAATGATACAAGTTTGAAGTGATGATTTTGTAAATTTCTGTAATGAGGAAGACTTTTCCTCACAGCTGTTTGTTATTGCACTATGACAATTAGGAAAAGTTTTTATATTATAAAAAATGCTGGAGATTCCTCAGAAAACTACAACTAGAGGTTCCGTTTGACCCA
>PVJO010013428.1:40254-51952 GCA_004026905.1 Hystrix cristata
GTACTACACCACCATAAAAAAGGATAAACTAGAGTCATTTGTATGTAAATGGATGTTCCTGGAGAACATACTATTAAGTGAAATAAATCAGACACTTATTAGTACACATCGAATTGTTTCTCTGATATGAGAAACCATAAGTGTAAATAAGGACAAAGGGGTAGAATAGATATTTTGTTTAAAAAAGAAAAAAGAGAGACAGTATTCAAAAGAGAGAAGTAGATAGGGAAAAGGGGGATAAAGAAGAAGGTTAAAAGAAAAGTAAGATGAAAGGGGAAAAAATGGTAAAGTGTAGCTACACTTGTTGCAAATAGGGAGGGGTGGGTGAATGGAAGGGAGGGGAGGGGAAGGGGGGAAGAGGGGGGAAAACTAAGATGTATCATGTACAGGTACAAAATAACCATGTTGATTATGATCATTATGTATACAGTGTACCAATACATGTTCTTGGTAAAAATAATAAAAAAATTATTATGTATTGCAAAAAAAAATGCGTACATACTGAGTATTTGCTATTAAAATTATTCAAACATATATTATAGATGATGAAAATTTTCTAAAACTTTGTTCACAGAAATACAAATTATTAAAGATTTGATATAAATTTAACCAAAATAATGTTTTTAAAATAATTATTTTTAATTGCAAAGTATGTTTCACAGGCAAAAGAATATATGTAACATCTAATATTTAGTGGGTGATATTAAAACCAACCCACAAAAATCATCATCCAGATTAAGAAATACAGTATCACAGACACTTTTAAAGCTACTTCTATGTTCTCCTTTCATACAACCTACGTCTTCTCTCATAGCCCCTAACTTTCCCCCTAGAGGTAACCAGTTTTATAAATGCTAATCAAAATATGCGTTTAAAAGTAATTTGCCCGTATTTATATCCTTAATGTTACTTAGTTTTGCAACTGTATAAAAGTATAACATTATATATATTCTTCTATGATGTGTATTTTTTCATTTCACATGTTTTCAAGATGTTTTCATATACTTTTTGATGCATAATATTTCTATTTCCTGGAATATGACATGACTTACTTATTCAGCATTGGACAGTTGAGCCAAGATTTCTGCTATTACAATGTTCCTCGAAGCATTCTAGCGCTAAGGTTTTTCTGGAATTTAATTAAAAGTGAAATTATTGGATGATACATATATACATATTCAGCTTTACAATTTTATAGCCAAGCTATTTTCCATAGTGGTTATACCCATTTTTAGTTCATTGCTAAAGTGAACTAAGAACTTATAGTGTAAAAGTTTCCTTTGCTTCATTCTTATTATCACTTAATATTGTGAGATTCTTCAATTTTTGCCCATCAGGTGGGTGTAAAATGGTGTTTAGTTAGGATTTTAATTTTTTTCCTAATTACTGAGATGGAACATCTTTCCATGTGTTTGTGGTCATAATTTTTCTTCTAGAGAATGTTTTCATGTTTTCACTGACTTTTAAACATTTTTGTTTAGATAATTTTAATTTGCAGAAATGGTGAAAATGATACCAAGAGTTCCTTAATGCTCTACCCATCTACTCCTATGTTAACATCTTACATTGCCGTAGAATAATTATCAAAACTAAGAAATTAACTTTGATACAATACTATTAAAGTATACAACTTAATCAAATCTTACCAGTTTTTCCACTAAAATCCTCTTTTTCTGTTCCAGAATCTGTTTCAGGAGCCCATTTTATAGTTAATTGTAAGGTCACTGTTGTCTATCCGACTTGTAATAGTTCTTTAGTCTGTGTCTTTCTGGAATTTAACATCTGTGCAGAGTAGAGTCAGTGATTTTGTAGAGTATTTCTTCATTTGGGTTTGTCTAGTGTTTTCTTGTAACTAGACTGAGATTAGATGTTATGGGAATGGTGCCACAGAGGTGATGTGCATCTGATCACGGGGACACGACTTTTGGTGTGCACGGCTGGCAACATCATCATGGTCACTTGACTGAGGAAGATCTCTGCCAGGATTCTCAAATTACTATTTTTCCCTTATAATTATTATACTATATTTGGGAAGATTTTCGACACTGTGCTATTATTCTGTTTCTGCTTAAACTTTTATCCACTCAGTATTCATTGGTACTTTTTAATGCATTCATAATGCATTTTTAATTGACCTGCTTATCATTTGATTTTTTTTGAAGTTTAAACATATTCTAAATAGTAATCTTTTTAGAATTAGTTGTGGAAAATAGAGAATTAGATGTGGAAAATATAGTTTCCCCAGTTTATGAATGTCTTTTCATATTACTACTGATAGCTGTGAAGTTGTATTTTCTAAACCTTTCCCCTTGGTATAAGGAATTACAATTAATTTTTGTATATTAATCCTATATCTAGCCATCTTGCTAAGTTCTCTTATTAATGTCAATGCTTTGGATGTAATTTCTTTTGCATTTTCTGTGTAGGCAATCAATCATTGGCAAGTAATGACATTTCTTTCTTTCATTCTAATCCCTGTAACTTTTTGAGAGAGGTAGTACTGGGATTAAACACAGGGCCTCACACTCAGCTATACCCTCAGCCCTTTTTATTTCTTATTTTGAGGCAGGGTCTTGATAAGTCACTAAGTTGTCCAGGCTGGGCTTGAACTTGCAGTTGTCCTGCTTCAGCCTGCCAGAATACTGGGACTATAGACATATGCCACCACTCCTGGCTCCCTTTTTATTTTTATTTTGAGAAAGGGTCTTGCTAAGTTATGCAGGCTGGCCTTGAACTCGGGATTTTCCCTCTGTCATCTTCTGGGTAGATGGGATTACAAGCATGTGTTAGTGTGCTTAGCTAATCCCTGTAGACAGCCTGCCTGCCTGCCTTTGTCTCTGTCTCTGTCGGTGTCTGTCTGTCTCTCTCTTCTCTCTCCCTCCCTCCCTTTCTCTCTTTCTCCCTCTGTTTCTCCCCACTTCCTTTCCTCCCTCCCTCCCACCTTTCTTCTTTTCTTTTTTTCTTACTTGCCTTTTTAAAAAAATCTTCTTGAATGGGAAGCTCATCATCAGGGAGAAGATATTTTCCACACAACTAATAAAAGTTGTTTGGAGTAGGCAATTTTTTCTTAGTCCAAAATTTTTAATATGTCAATAATTTTGCTAATGTGGCAGCTGATTATTAATGGACTGGAGAGCTATAAATACGTGTCTTGGTTTTATTTGTTTGATTTTACTCTTCACATTTGAAAAATAAGTTTTCCTTTGGCATTTCAAGGAAAAATAATTGGTCTCTTTTCCAGGCTCTAAAGCACTAATTTGTATATTCATCTATTAATTGAAACCAACATATGTTGGGCACCTAAGAAAGACAAATCTCAGTGAGATGCAGAAATAAGGAAATATTTATTTTCCTTCTGGATGGTAATTCTCCATCTGTTGAAAAAGACAAGATAGACCTGAAGCACTATGACACAGCTGTAAAGTGGCACATTCCAGAAGGGCGGTAGAGCTGAAATGCTGGTAGTACTGAGGAGCAAGATCTGGGGGCAGGGCTGACTGCCTGGCCTTGGCGTTTTACTCTGTGAGGATGGAGTGAAGGGGGCCTATGTTTTGTGAGCCTACCTCAACATGGACTCCATAAGGGAACGCCTTTACAGTATGAATCTTTTGCTTGGGGGAGGGCTGCTCATAGTATCACTATGCTCTACGCCCAGCAGTACCATGTCTGTGTGTAGCGAATCCCTCCTGCAAGCTCTCTGATGCTAGAAGTCCTGAAATTTTCTTTTTGCTCATAAGAACCTCACATTTTCTGTTGCATTTGCTTCTTGTGGATAATTTTTAAAAGATTTTGTATTGTGGTGCTTTTAGCAGTAAGCAGTAGGAAACTGTGACCCAGAATGACTTCAGTAATGAGACTGTCCTGTTGTAAGTCAGAGTTTAGAGGCCATACAGCTCCCGGCCCAGTAAAGTGAAGAGTGATGTTATCAGGTTTCCCTTTGCTGTCCTCGGGGATCCAGTAGTGTTTCTCTGTGGTTCAGAAGACGCTGCCAAGACAGGCTGTGAGCTTCCTCAGTCACAACCCACACAAAGAGAAGCCTGGCCCACCACCCGGCGCCGGATCCCAGCCTGCCGGGGCGCCTGGCCTAGATTGCGTCACAGGAACGAGGCTCTGCCCCTGGAGAGGAATGTGCGACTAGTTCCATGCATGGAAGTGTGGTGGCAGCAAACCAATACTGGGCACTATAGTTTCTATTAGATTATAATGATTTTTTCTTTTATTTTTAAATTAAAAATGCTATTAAAGTGAAGCTTAGAAAACAGATGAAGAAGTCACTCACAATCTTTTCTCTAAAACGTAAATACCATTTGTGGATATTCCTTTTCAGTTTATTCATGAATGTTTTATGTAGCTATGTTATACCATGCATAGCATTTTATATATTTTTTGTTTTATGTTGCTATATTTGTAAAATTATTTTTCTAAAATGTGAAATAATAAATTGAATGACTACTATAGTTCACTGTTTACCTAGTGTTGGAAATGTAAATTGCTTCTTTCACTTCTTTTTGGCTGTGAGATCTTTTCATAATAAACTATTTTGTAGAACAATGTTAGGCTTACAGAAAATGGTCAAGATAGTACAGTTCTTATATACTCCCTCTGAATTAGTTTCCCCTTTTACTGACATATTATGGTACATTTGTTGCAATTAGGGTCTCATCAGTGGATTAATCTACTAATGAAATTAGAGCCTTCATGATCCAGCCACCCACCTCTGACCACATGAAAGATTTTAGATCTATATTTAAGCCATAATAAGCCTTTATACCAGTTTTCATATATTATTAATCTATGCCCTTTTCTGTTGTAGGATCCCACATTACATTTAGTTGTCTTGTGTGCTAGGATTTTTTGGAGCTTTGAGAGTTTTTAAGTTCTCTCTAAAGGACGTATTTTAATGCAGAGCAGGCTGTATTGTGGTTTCTAACAGAATTACCAGATACTTCAGGGCAGCATTAAGTTGTAGTTGTCCTAAAGCAGCCTTTGATATCTTATCGAAAGACATAGAAACTACTTGGAAAGATATAACATTCGAATGATATTGCACGAAAGGGCAAGTTACTTTCATGATTGAGCTTAAATAGAATTTACATTGAAATTTAAAATACAGAGGCAAACCCTACTGTGAGACAGATAGACAGTTGATAAGCCAGTTCCTTAGTAGACTTGAGTTTTGTTTAGATGCTAAGGGAGAGAGCAGAGTTACAAGTAAGCAGGTAGCACAGAAGTTTTTCTGGGTTACCGAAGGCCCCAAAGCATGAGCTCTTTCAGCATGCTGACCTGTTAGATTTTTATCTCCTGCAGGCTATTCAGCCTGTGCTGCTATTAAATATGGCCCAGTGAAAATCTGTAATAAATTTATTTTAATAAGGTACTTGAGAAATGTTCTCTGGAACTTAGTAAAATAAATGTTTATTACTACAAACAGGAACTTGGAGTCAGTGATCATATTTGGAAACCATAACTAAAATATAATTTTGTCTTTATAAGCCATGTTGTAATTTCAGTAAACAAATTAAGATTCTTTGAACTTAGAATACAACCTGTTGAAAAATTTTGCCAGAACACAAAACACTAAATGAGAAAAAAATTTTTTCTTTTTAATTCCAATAAAGATCCAATGACTGCTGCAGCTTGTCCTGACACACTAATATGAGGCCGGTTGCCTCCCAGCCACACTTTCTTGACCCCTCTTGCTCCCCCTTCACAGGGCCAGCACCTGCCGTCTTCTCTCCTAGGCTGCTGTGGATCAGTGAGTAGTTGTCCAGAAAGGATTTGTGAGAACAATATTCCCTGAGTTCTTGTATTTGGAAATCTGTATCTTTGAAATCTACTAGCTTCCTGAGAATATGTGTCACTGATGCTTTTCATTTTTCCTGAGATATAGTATATCCTTTCTGTCTGAAAATTTGAATTTTCTTTTACTTCAGCAAAGTTGTCTTCATGATGGCTTTGAAAATGCTTCCTGTTCCTTGCATCTAGATACCCCCTCCAGGAATATCAGCTATACCGATGTTGGATCTCCTTTAGCTGTTACTCACGTCTGTTTGTTTTCCCTCTAATCTTTTCTATTTTTTTCTTGAAATCTTGTACTTCACATTTCATCTTTATTTCTTTTCTCAAACTTTTTCTCTGTGATTCTTACTGTTTTTCAAATAGTGTCAGTTTTTTGTTAATTACTTCTGGTGTGGCCTTCATTTCTCTGATGATTTCATTGTTCTTTTCTGTTTATTAACTGAGATCTAAAAACTTAGTTTTTATCTCCTTTTGTGATTGATTTATTCCTTATGCACTTATGTCTTTGCTTCATGTATCTGTCTCTAGAGAGCTGATATATTCATCAGCTTTTGAGGTTTTGGGTATGTCTTTGGTGATTTGGTGGCTATGGAATACATTTTATCCTCCTACCATTTCCTTTTCTTCCTTTTGTATGTTTGGATGACCCCCTCCCAATATGGCAGCGTGTTCTTATTGGCAGGTGTGTTCCAGGACCCTGAGTGGATACCTGATACTGCGGATAGTACTGAACCCTGTGTATACTGTTGCCCCACACATACATACTTATGATAGTTTAACTTGTGAGGCACAGCAAGAGATTAGCAGTAACTAAAATGGAACAGTTGTAACAGTGTACTGTAATAAAGTGGCCAACATCACTCTTTTGCTTTGGGATCATTTTTTTCTTTTCTTTTTATTAGTACATGTGTGCAGTGTGTAATTACAGTTGTTAAGGGGAGTTGGTGCATGCATGTAACACATCTTAATACTCTGGTCTCTCTCTGCTTTGGGACTTTGCACACAAGTGCTGTGATCCAGTGCAGCCAATCTGCAAACCGAATGAAAGGCAGTTAGTGTGCGCCTCACAAGCTAGAGCAGGCAGGCCAGTGTGCTCCAAGTGTGGATGAGTGTGTTTCTTTTCGTATCAGTGCAGTTCTCTGGTAAAATGTTGGAGATACATCTTGTTGTTTATTGTCCTCTTAGAAACTGTATACTGTCTGATTAATAGTTAACAATTTTAACACTATTAAGTAGAAACATGCAATTGTGTTTTATCATTTAAAGATTGACAGTATTGGCAATTTCATATGCTTTACATCGTATCTGATACTTTCCACTCTGGAATTTGTACCTCTGAGTCATCTGCTCAGTATTCTGGGGAAGGAAGTCAGCAGTATGCTTTATGCCTTTGTTGCAACAGTCCTGGTTTGTGTAATCTCCATTTCTGATTCAAAGGACTCATTAGGAATCGAACTCCGGGCCTCACTCTTTTCATACATGTTGAACCTAATATTGAGACTTGGCATAACTTGTCCATGCCTTGATAAGACTTCATGTAGTTGTTTCTTTAAATATCAGCTGACCATTAACCGGAATTTCTGGTGTTGTGTCAGCACAGTGCAGTTTCTTTTTCCTTTATCCTCTGTGTGTCTGTCTGTGTATCTAAAGAACCATATATATATTTTATATATATATATATATATAAATATAAATATAAAATCAGAAAATAAAGATAGTTAAATCTTGAAAAAATAAAAGTAAATTTGCATTTTGAAAATTAATGGGACCTGAGTCCTTATTTTCATTTTATTTTTTATTGGTACATGTTTGCAGTGCACAATGATTACATATTTTGTGTGGAGTTGGTCCACGTGTATAACACATCCTAATTCTTTTTTTCATCCCCTTCTCCTCCCTTCTCTTCCCCTTCCATCCATCTTGTGGTCCCCTTCCCTTCTGCAACAGACCTATCTCTCTATTTCCTATTATATTTTGTTCTTTATTTATATTTTGCATTTCTCATATAAGAGAAACCAATCTTTCCAATCTTTCTTTTAAACTTATCTTTCCAATTTATCTCACTCAACATGATGGTCTCAAGGTGCATCCATTTTGCTACAAATGACTCAAATTTATCTTTCTTTATGGGAGAGTAGTACTCCCAGTAATTACATTTTCTTTATCCAATCTTCTGTGAATGGACATGTAGGCTGCTTTCACTGTTGTGAATTGTGCTGCTATAAACATAGGTATGCATGCATCACTGCAGTGTGACATATTTAAATCCTTCAGAAAGATACTTAGAAAGGCAATAGCTGGGTCAAGTGGAGTTTCTAGTTTTAGTGTTTTGGGGAATCTCCACACTGATTTCCGTAGCGATGTCCTGGTTCACATTCCCTCCAACAGGGTAGCAGGCTTCCTCTTTCCCCAGGGACCTGAGTCTTTCACTGCCTGGATTCTTGACTGCCAGCAGGAGGAACAAAGTCTGGTTGAAGAAGGAACTTACCAGAAGGGTATTGCAGGGCTCACCGAAATGGTGAGAAGCTTGAATGCCCAGAAGAGAGGCATGGACGCAACTCTGGAGCCTCTGGAAGGTTCTGTCTGTTAATCCTACGAGAGCTTTTATCATGCATGAATATTGACATTTTATCAAATCGTGTTTTTCCTCTACTGAGGTGATTATATATGTTTGTTGATTGTTAATGTAGTCACCTATGTTGATTGATTTTTAAATGTTGAACAAATTCTACCTTACTCGGTCATGTTGCATTATCCTTTTCATATAGCCCTGAATTCTGTTTTCTTAAATATTTAGTGGACTCCATCAGTAAAACCTTCCGGACTGGGAGTTTCTTTGCAGGAAGGTTTTGCACTATGAACGCGATTTCTTTACTAGATCCAAGAATGTGCAGATACAGATTTATTCTTGAATAATCCCAGGCAGGGCTGGTCTCCCCAGGACTCTGTCTATGTATTCCTTTTTTTATTTCTTCATTGTTTATTTGTTTCTTACTTATCTGGAATCTAATACGTTCTTCTGTTTTTTAAGGTAGAAGCTTAGGTCATCAATTTGATACTTTTCTTTTTTCATATGAACATTTTAATGCTATAAATATCCCTTGAAGTACTGCTTTGGCTGCTTCTCACAAATATTGATGTTGTATTTTCATTCAATTCTAAATGTTTTCTCTTTTCACTCCTTCCTTAACCCATCTGAGGTTTAATTTTAAATACTTGGGGGTTTTCCAGGGAGCTTTCCGTAATACTTGTATTTCTGCTGTCTTTGGCTTTTGGTGCACTTTCTGGGAGGTCCCCACTTGGTTTGAGAAGGCAGCACTGCTTTGCGCCTGCATGGTGAGTGAGGAGCCTGCAGGTCATGCCCAGGCTGCCCAGAACACAGGCTGCTGGGCAGGTGTGCATGGACTGCAGGCCACTCAGTCATGGTGTGAGAAAGGGGGCCAGCCCTGCTGCTGGCAGTGCTGCATTCCAGTGGCAGAGCTGAGGAGTGGGATTTGTCCGAAGTCAGCCTGTTAGATGGCTAACTCTCACTTACCACTGTGGACCCAAGACCTCTGTCAGCCCGGTGTGTGCTCTTACGTGGGAAGCAGAGTCTTCTTCATCGACATGGAGTGGCCCCAGAGAAAGCCCAAGCCAGAGCCACGCTCCTTTCGGGAGAAGCCAGAGTGGTTTCCGCTGGTGGAGGAGTAGGCCTGTGTGACAGAGGAGGGGCCTGCTTTGGTTTCGCTCTCCACAGGCAGCTACTGCAAGGCTTTTGATCACGTTTCCTGCTGGCTGTCTGTATTCCACACACTTCAGATGTGTGCTCCGTGTGTGGCGTGGCAGTACTTGTGAGAACAGAATGCTGCCTTTTAATGCATGTATCAGTGACCTGCAGATCAGCTCTAATCTGGTGCATGTGAGTTCAGCTACAGGCACCCTGCAGCTGATAATTTCACAGCCAACAGAGTTGACAGGTGCCACCTTCAAAGGTGTTTGCCAGAGTGTTGGTGCAAGTCTTTTGTAAAGTCAATTTTGACTGCTCCATGGAGAACAGTTGAAGGAGTGCCAAGAAAGGCCTGTTTTTGACAGAAATGCAAGACCATCGTCATTTCTTCCACCCACTTCCTGTCCCATGCACGGGTGATTGTATTCCTCCTGGTGTAGCGGCAGGAGATTTTAAAGAGTTTCCTAATGCCTCACTTTGAGAGAGGAGACAGGCCCTACGTTGCATTTGTTCACCAACCCGCTGTTCCTCTCTGTTCTGTCCACAGGCAGCTGGCTAAGAGTCTTGGGCAGGCCGGTGAGATCGAGCCCGAAACGGAAGGAATACTAACAGAGTATGGCGTCGATTTCTCTGATTTCTCTTCAGAAGTTCTGGAGTGTCTCCCCGGAAGCCTGCCCTGGACAATTCCACCTGAGGAGTTCAGCAAGAGAAGAGATCTGAGGTAAATGCCCGAAACCCTGTAAGGACAGCAATCTTGCCTTTCTGGCCTGTGATCACACTCTCCTCAGAGCTGAGCTCCCACATTGCCATCTCTCCACCAATACTGAGATTCATTTGAGAATCAGAGGCCAGCAGATGATGGCCAAGTCCAGACTGTTACATATAGCCCATGTGCTGAAAGTGGTTTCTACATTTTTGAATGGTTGTGAAAAATTAAAACAATGATGTTTCATACAAATTACATAGAAATTCAGATGTCAGTGTTCATAAAGTTGTGTTGGAGCCATGTTTATGCCTTTGTGTGTTGCTCGAGGCTGTTTTGTGCTCTACTGCAGAGTCCAGTAGTTGCAGCAAGGTTGTGCAGCCTGTGAGGTTGATAGCACCTGGCCTCTCACATACTTTTGTTGCCCCCGTGGTAACTTAGACCCATCTGGAAAGGTGCAGGTGTGGCTGCTTTTCTTCCTGCTGGACCCCGTCGGTCTGGTCAAATTGAGGCAGTGCCCTGGGTTAGAAGTGCGTCCTCCTCTAACTGGGCCTCTCTAGGCACACAGCACACAGGATTCAAGACTTCTGTGCTTGGAGCTTCATTTTAAAGCTTTACTTTTTTGGTCTGGAATTTGTTGGAAAGTACTTTTGTGGTATTTTTATAACAGCATCTTCTTTGAAGATGTTTCTTCATTGTGGGATGTTAGTTCTTTTCTGATATTTCTCTTCAGAATTCGGTTTCAGTCCTGGCACTCATCTTGGATGCCACATGGAGATATTTAGAACCAAGAAACTTTTCGTACAAGCCCTGAGGCCGTGGAAGGGTTTGCTAAGGTTATCCCATGTCAGTGCCTCTCCACCACGCTGCTCACCCCATGCCGCTGGACTCGGGTACCCTCGGCCCCGGGTGTGCCTTCTCTGCCCACTCATCACTATGCCTTGCCAGAATTTATTGCTTTTTTCCCTTTTCTTGCGGGAGATAGCAAGGAAAAGGAGATAATAGGCCCCCTTTCCCCCTTGTCAGCCAGCTCGAGTCCCGTCCCAGATACCAGCAGCACATGTTCTTCCCTGTACTCCTGCTCAAGATCCGGGGCTTAGCACCATCACCTCTCTCATGCAGACCGGAGGAGGGCTTCTGGAGATCTTCGCCTGGATTTGGGAATCTATAAAAAACATCATTTAATGAAAAAACAGAAAAGAATGTCGCAGTGAACATCGGTGTTGGGAGTATGATTTAGTATAGCCATCTGCCATACAGATCTAAATTTCGGTGTTCCCACTCTTTCCCCAAAACTCTTATTTCCAGGAGTCTGTCCTCCTCAAAGAAGCATACAAACATACATGTGTACACAGGCGTGCGTCGCTGCTTTATTCTAAAAGTGAAACCCTGGCGGCCCTGCTGCTGTCCATCCGTAAAGGCTTAACCTGTGGTGTATCCGCATGATAACGTTCCTTCCGGCTCCACCGGAAGGGCGGGTCCATGTGACT
>PVJO010013429.1:0-51781 GCA_004026905.1 Hystrix cristata
AAAAAAAAAGAGGACCAGAGGACAAGAAGACAGCCTTCCAGATCACACCCCCAGTGACAAACCTCTTCCAGTATGATCCCACCTCCTAACAGCAAGTCAGCTATAAACCTCCAAAATCAATCACCTTCCAAAAGTCCCTCCTACGGGCTCTAGGGGGCCATTTGGATACAGACCATAGCAGTTTCTGTACCATCTGCAAGGGCAATGTGGCACTTTGACCTGTTTCCTCCCAACACGGAGCCTCCTCAAATCCAGCTTTGATCCTCTGCTTGAGAATACAGAGCTGATCTCATTTTTTGGTGGTTCCATTTTGTGTATTTGCCTCCCGTGTAAACGTGAGACCCATGTCTGCCTGTCGGGGCACAGGAGATGCTGGAGGTGGGAGGGTCATGGAGGATCGCGGAGACAGCAGTCGGGTGGAGTGTGGAGTAGAAGCTCCAGGAGGGGCTGACTTCTGCTCCCATCCCTGGCACACACGGGCCGTATGGTGCAGGTCATTATTGGCTCTCAGGGGCAGCCAGTCCTGTGGTGACTCTGAAATGTCAGACTTTATGGACTCCAAGAAAGCAACCTGTGACAGTCACGCCTCTGAGAGCTCACTGCAAGCAGGGCTCTGCGGCAGGGTCCAGAGCGGCCAGGCTCTGTGTCCCTGGCTCTGTGTCCCCACCTAGGAACTGGTCAGTCTGCCCGGAGGAGTGGTGAGAGCCTAAGACAGTGGACACAGCACACCCTTTGGCATCGCCTGGGTCTGAGCCCACATTTTAGGTGATGACTGTCAGCTTAGGTACATTATCCAGGCTCAGTTTCCTTATTGCTAGATGGCTCTCACTGTGACACTCCTGCCAGACATCCGTGGAATCGCACAGAACACACAGCCCAGTGCCTGCCATCCATCATGGCGGAGTCTGATGGCTGCCACAGTCTAAGCACAACGCACTCTAGAGAAACCAAGGCATGGGGTGTCTCTGGGGCTCCTGACATCTTTAAACACAGTGCTCAGAGCCTCATCTCCCTGTTGTCTGTGGGGGCTTGTTCTCAACGTCAAGGGCAGTATCGGGCACAGAAGGTGGGTTCTCCAAGGGGCACCATTTGGGATGACAGACTAAGCAGGCTGCTTGCTGTGTGCACTCCAGCATCAGTTGCTTTATTTGTTTACTGCATCGTGCGCCTGGGACTTTGGGCAGTGGCCATGTTAGGGGGAGATAGAGGAGGAGGGAAGGGATGAGCTGTATAGGCCATCTGCTGTGTCTTTAGATCTTAGCTCTGTCCCGCCATAATGAGTAGGAGCTTTGTTATCACAATGGCTACTCGAGAGGTTAAGTGGTTTATTCATCATCCTGGTTACTCGGGAGCAGAATGAGGATTGGAATCCAAGTTGCCTCTGGCTCCAATTCCCTTTCTTTCCTTTCCTTAAAACCCAGGGTTGTCTTTTGCCCCACTTCCTCCCGACTAACCCCCAGCTATCTGCCAGTCCCTCCTCATCAGCCAGCACTGAGGGGATTAGCCCGAGGAGGGCTCTGGGCGCTGCAAGAGGTGGGCAAACTTCCTGGTTCCTGAGGAGCAGGTGTGGGTGAGATGCCTCCTGTGGGGCTGGCACCAGGCCGGCCTCAGTGGTGTCCTGTGTGCAAAGAAATCTTTGCACTGAGCGTGGGTCTGAAACTAGAAACCATCAAAGCCCCCGGCAGAGGCCCTGGGGCGTGCACACGGCCTTGGTGTGAACAAGAGGCGCAGAGGGCCCCCTCTCTCCCTCTCTCGGATAGCTGCTAGCATGGTGCCTGGCGCAGGACGCGGGGCTGAGAGGCTCCCGGGTCGCATTCCGTTTCACTTCCGCTCTGCAGTCCCCTCGCTGTTCAAGACCTTCCTCTTGCGGCTTCTTCTTTCCCGAGTTCTCTGCTCTTCGTCAGAATCTGACGGATCCTGGTATCTTCGCTGCCCCCAGCCTCCTCCAGCAGGGTGGCGTAGGCCTGCAATCCCTGCACTCCGGAGGCTGAGCAGGAGGATCGCCAGTTTGAGCCTGGCCCGGGCGACTGAAAGACTTTGTCACAAAATAAAAAGTGCAAGCGGCTGGATGGCTGGGAATGTAGCTCGGTGGTAGAGTACTTGGCTAGTGTTCTCTGAGTTTGATCCCCAGCACCAGAACAAAAATAAAAGACAGTTGTTTTTCATGTTAGTATTTAAAACTACTTTTTTATTAGTACGTTTGCTACCTTCGTTTCCTTGCTTCTGCACTACATTACGTACAGTACACAAAAGACAACACAAAGAAGTCCCTTATTCCGTAAGTTCACTGTTAGATAAGTCAGCCAAGTTACTCTGCAGGGATACACCAGCCCTGACATTTCGGTCTTTAATAGGGGGCTTTCCTGAGGTCTCAGGCCCACAGCACTGTGATGGACCAGGAGCAGGTGTGGGAGGGAGCCCTACTCCAGCAAACACCGGTGGGTCCTCCTAGCCTAGGTTGCACCGTGGTACATGTCTGTAATCCCAGCACTCTGGGGGGCCGAGGCAGGAGGATGACAGATCGAGGTCCAGTGCATACAACTTAGTGACTTAGCAAGGCCCTGTCTCAAAATAAAAAATAAAAAGGGCTGGGGATGTAGCTCAGTGTGAAGGTTCTGGGTTCAATCCTCAGCTCCCCCTAAACCAAGAAAGACTGCAGAAAGGGAGGACAAAATGTCGGATCAGCTTATACCCCAGTAGCTGAGTGCAGTCGGATGGCTGGGAGAGGGAATTTTGCTCTGTGTCCTGGGGGAAGAACGAAGGACTTGGTGAACCCAGGCATCCTTTCTGCCACCAGAAGTCATGATGTGAAATGGTCCAACGATCCTTCATGCACCCCTGATCACCCTCGGAATCGACTCCGCATCAGAGCTCTGAGTGCGCTCAACCCTGATCCCAGCACCCTGTTTCTTACTGAAGAGAAATAGCCCCTGGCTAGGGCGTAGCTCCGTGGGTGAGGGCCTGGCCTCGATCCTCAGCATGAAGCAAACCCCCAAACAAAAACAGAATCCTGGAATTATTTTTAAATCACAGCTTTGCTTGTATTTATCTTTTTACTGCATGTACATGTAACTGTAAATGATATACCGTTTTCTTTAGTTTTGCCTGTTTTTGAGCCACATGCGGTGGTATCATATATACAGTCTTCTTCCGTTTGATTTTTTTCCTGAACCATGTTTCTAAGAGTCATACATGATGTAGGGAGTGATAGTTTGTTTTATAGTTAATTTTCACAACAGTGTAATATTCCTTTGTGTGACTATTCCACATTTCATGGATTTGTTTTCTTACTGATGACTATTCATAATGATTGGGGAGGAAAGAATATATTATTTACAAAGATGAGAAGTGATTTTGTGACTGTTAATTTTATGCATCAACTTTGCTTGGCCTCGATGACCAGGTGTGTGGTAAAATAGTTCTGAGTATTTCCCATATTTTTGCATGGGATTATTATTTAAGTGGGGGGAGCTCTGAGTACAGCCCTGCATACCACGTCTGGCCCTCATGCAGTCAGGTGAAGGCTGGTACAGAACATGGGGAATTTCTCCAGCAGGGGCTCTTCTCCTGGCTTGTGTTAGTCCAGTAGACACTGACCTGCCAGCCTCCATGATCATGTGAGCCAATTCCTTAAGAGAAATCTCCCTATTTATAAGGACACCCATTGGGCCTGTTTCTCCAGAGAACTCTGACTAATACAGTTGAATTTGGCTTGTTTCCTAAAAACATTTTTCAGTTGTGAACAATACTGGTCTACAATTTCTTGTCCATGTATAAGATGCCTATTTGTTAGATTTTTCTCTATGATAAGCTTTCCAAAGGATTTTTATGTGAGAAATAGCAACTCATTGCTTAATTCACACATTTCTGATGACTAATGTGTGTGAACATTCTTTTTATGTTTATTGGTCCTGATGGTTTCCTCCTTAGTGAAATGCTTCTTCAGAGTTCTGAACTGATATTTTCTTCTGTGGACTTAGTGGTTTGACAGTGATTTATTCTGAATATTCTTTTTTAGTCACAACCATGTCTTGCTAAGTTGTAGGCTGTTGTTTTATTATTTTTTCTTTAGGGTGTCTTTTGATGTTGAAACTCTTTGAAGTTTTGTTCACTGAAATTTTGATACTGACATGCTTAATTTAGTAGAGTTGAATCTATCTTTATGATTTGTATCTTGCTGGAGAAGTTCTTCCCTGCTTTTGATCATAAAGATGATCTTCCACAAATTCCTGTAAAAATTTCGGTCTTCACTTTCACAATTCAATTCTTAGTCTATGAATTTAACTTATTTTTGTTGTAGAGAATTGCTTTTTTCTGTATGATGTGAGGCAGGGATACCTGTGTGTGTGTGCACATGTGTGCGTGTATGTGTGTGTGTAGAAACTGACAGCCAACTAGCCTGGAACAAGTTATTGGGAAGTCTCTCCTTTCAGTGTGAAGACATGATACACTCTTTTCCATGAGTTTGTGGGTCTGTTTCTTCTCTACTATTTCTTTGGCTAATTTATCCAGCCCTGCGCTGGATAAATCTTAGCATTATAGCTACATGAGATAGCTAAATAAATATTGAAATTGTCTAGGAAACATTTCCCACTTTATTCTGATTTACTTTTGGTCCAGTGCTCTTCTGTGTGACTTTTTGAATTAGTATATATAAAATGAAATTGAATGCCTTTTGTAATTTTGATTGGAATTAAATATAATTTGTAGATCACTAAAGCCAGCTTGACGTTTAAAAAAAGTCTTTTATTTCATAAATATGTTTACTTCTTTCATATATTTAAGGCTTATTTAAATCAAGTTAATTTTTTTCCACAATAAGCTTTTACATGTTTGTTAGATTGATTTTTCTTGCTATTGTATATGGTATGTGCATGCATGTGTGTATACACTGTTGGACATATAAATGTATATTTGTACAAGTATATATTTTTTCTTTAAAAAAACTATCATGGGATTAAAAAAATAAGCCAAAGTAGATGTAATAATAAAGTGAATTAGAGGCATCATTCAGCTTCAGAAATCATGAATCCACGGTCAGTGTTACTTCATCTGTAATATGGTGTTATTTTGTGTGCAAATGTTACCCATATCTTTAAATTTACCTTTTCCAGCTGTCTGTTGCTAGCGAGTAGACATATAATGGTTGTTGGAAACTGACAGAATCTGGCGAGATGCGAATCTCTCTTGTTGGTGATGCTGATGTGTCTGTGGATTCAGTTGGGTTTTCTGCACAGACAACTGGCTCATCAGCTTACATGGATTTGGTTCCTTCTCTCCAGCCCTTCGCCTTTTGTTTGCTCCTCCAGGGGCTGCACTGTGTCCTTCAGTTTAGGGTGGCACAGAGAGTTGGAGCTTTGTCCTTGTCCCGCCTGCAGCAGGGATGATTCTAACGTTTCACGTGCAAAGCGAAGCTTGCTGCTGTGCTGACGGGGCCCCTGTGAGATGTTGTGGACCATTGTTGGGTGGTTGTCCTGGTTGCTTTTGTTGCTGCATTTTGAGCAAAGCTTTGCCTGTTCGTGCGGAAAGGAGGCTGGTGAACAGTGTCAGTTTTTCAGCCTCAACTTTTTCTTATCCCAGACCTGCATCTGCAGGCGCGACCAGTTCCATGTGATCTTGGCAGCCTCGCGCGGGCCCTCCGAATGCCTCCCCTTCTCTGTCCATGCTGCGCTGTCCACGTCCCGTCGGGCACGAGCGCTTTCTCCCGAGACAAAGGGCTCCTCCTTCCCTCGGTAGACAGCACTGAGGGGCATTGCATGTGGCAACTCCTGTCGGTGGGAGTGAGTCCCGGCCAGTCTGGTAGCCAGCTCAATCACTGGTCTTTCAAACTCTCCTTTCTTCTTTTTCTTTCTTTCTTTTTTTTGTGCTGGGGATAGAGGCAAGCACTCTAACCACTGAGCTAAATCCCGAGACTATTTTTTGTTTTTTTGAGACAAGATCTCACTATGTTTTCTTTTTTCTTTCTCATTATTTTTTATTTTTTTGAGACAGGGTCTTACTATGTATTTCAGGTCTCGAACTCACAATGCAGGCCGAGTTCAAGTTAGACTTGCGCTTGTGGTGATCCTCCTGCTTCAGCCTCCCTCCAGTGCTGAGATTACAGGCTTGTGCCACCGTGCCTAGGTTGCCTCTTGCCCCTGCTTCCAGGGTCTCTTTCTTTCCAGGAAGAGACACTTTTTTGTTCCTGGGACACCCACCTTTAGAATATGAGTTTTCCTTTTTTAGCTTATTAACCTGTTGAACGACATTGATGAAGTTTCTGATGTTAAATTACCCCTGATTTCCTGGTCACAAAGAGTAACTTTAAAAAACACAGAGCTGGAGTCAGTTTGCTACTATTTGGTCTGGGAATTTCACACTGTGTTCATGAGCAAGATTGCTGTGTAATTTTTTAAAACTCTCTTGGTCTGCTGGTAACGTCATTGGTATATTAGCCTCATAAAATAGTTGTGGAGTGTTCTCTTTTTTTCCTTTGTGGGAAGGGATATTTGAATTTGAATATCTGAATGGCCTGTTCCTCGAAAGTTTATAAAATGTACCTATAAAATCCTCTGGGCCTGGTGTTTCTTTTAGGATGGAGTTCTATTGCTGATTAAATTTCCTTAAGGTTAGAAGATTAGACAGAGTTTCTATTTCTCCATGAATTTGGTTACTTAATTTTTCCTAGGAATTTATATATTTTAACCTACATTTGCAAATTTGTGAACATTAAATATTCACTTTGTATCCTTTCCAGACTCTTGAGTAGTTTTATTGCCTTTCATTCTGACTATTGCTTAAATGGATAAATTCTGTGTTCTGTCTTTTAAAAAATATTGGCAGACCCCGGTTTATAGGTGTATTTAGTCTTCTTTAGAAAGGCACTTTCAGCTTTGTTAGGCCTATTTCCTGTTGTTGTTAAGAGCTATACTGATATGATTCTTATGTTCACTTTATAATCTTTTCAATAAGCTGCTAATCTTATTGATTTAAATGATTTCTTCTTCATTAATTCAAGTGGCGAAGGGCACACACTGCCTTTGAGATATTATGTTGCCTGCACTCTATAGGTTCTGGTATGTAGTGTTATTATGGTTGGGTATATTTTAAAATTTCCGTTGTAGATGCCATTTCTCCCCATGAGTAATTTGTAAGTTTATTGTAAAAATTCTCAGTGTTTTTCAAATTTTATTTTTGTTGCTGATGTCTAGGTTAATTGCACTGTGATTAGAGAATATCTACTATATGATACTGATTCTTGAAAATACTTTGAGATTTATCCTGTAACACACTGCTGGGTAGTTCTAAGGTGACGGTGCAAGTGTGTTTGAGATGTATTTTTCCCAACCACTGTGAGCAGGTTTCTACTATGTGCTTACATCAAGCTTGTTATTGGTTTTCAGAGCTGCAGTTTTTAATTTTTTACTTACTTAATGAATCATTGAGATGAGGGCTTTGCCATTTTCCTCTATAGGTCTATCACTTTGTGATCTGTGTAATTCGAGAGCATTTTATGAAATGTATCCAAGTTTGATATTATATCAAGAAATGGTTAAATAAACTTCGTAGTGGTGGCTTCCCTTCCTATCATTGTTCCCACATGGGACGTGGCCACTGCAGTGTGTGGTCCCAGGAGTTCTGCGGCGAATCTGTCTTCTTCGTTCGGCCTGGTGTGCAGGGAGCAGCTGTGAAATGAATGGCTGTGCAAGTGAATCTGCTTTCGCCTGTGCGGTGGCAGGCGACCACTGCCGGGCTCTAGACGGCAGGGCCTCTAGTTTCGTGCCAAGTCCTGAGCGTGTGGTGGAATGTCAGATTCGTCACACTTCGGAAGCCAGACCTCCAAATACCCGCATCTTGTTTAGCATCCTCCCCACTTCACAAAGGGCTCATCTGCCCGGCAATCCTGATTGTTACGGAATTTTGACGATGACTGTTCTGCTTGGTTGATAATCTTTCTTCCTGTCCCCCTTTTTTTCTTTCTGTGATTCCATTTGGAGGAAACAAAAAGTCGAGAGGTTCTTTCCTCCCGTGAGTTAGTATCAGGGTGGGTAGAGGACTGTCCTCTCCCCCATTTCTGTCTGCAGAAACTGAGGTTACACTGGGAGTTTTCACTGCCTTGTTAGGAAAGAATCTGAAAGAATTTATTTAGCTCAAAAAACTTTTGTCACCAAAAGGGGCGACTACATACAGGTTGCTTCCTCCCTCCCTCGGGGCCCGGTGTAGACTCGGGGAAGGGGAAAGCTCTGCGTCCATCAGCGCAGCCCACTTTGGCTGAGCGCCTTCTCTGTGCCAGGTACAGCACACAGCTAGTGGCTGCAGAGCGACACAGGACCCTTCAAGGGGCAGCAGTCTTCAGGGACAAGAGGGTTTGTGTGGTTACTTGCAATTCAGTGAACCCACAAAGCGCCTTGAGTCACTCAGAGTCCCCTGGGCTGCAAGAGCGCAAGTCGGCTCAGCAGTAATTTTCTGTGTAGTGTAACTCATTACAGACAACTTTCTATGTGTTGTGTCTTTGCTCTTCACAACAGCCACACGAGTTAACTTTTTAAAATTTTAGTTTTAATGACTATATATATATATACGTGTGTGTGTGCATATATATAATACTCATGGGTGAAGCGTGGTGTTTGGATATCACATGCTTATATGGGGACATGATTAAAGCAAGCTAGTTAATGCGTTCATCACCTTACGTGCCTCACATGTTTTTGAGGTGAAAACAATCAATGTCTTTAGTAATTTTGAAGTAGACAACGTACGGCTAATAACGGTAGCGACCATTCTGTGGGAAGCAAGCCTACATCTCCTCCCTCCTAACTGAACATTCGTATCCTTTGATCAGTCTCTTCCCCTCAGCCTCTGCTAGCCAGTGCTGGACTCTGCTGCCATGAGTTTGACTTTTTTAGATTCTGCATTTGAGTGATATCACATGGTATCTGTCTTTCTGTGCCTGGATTATTTCATTTAGTGTAACTAATGTCCTCTAGTTTCATCCATCTTACTGCAAATGACAGGTTTTCTTCCTTTTTAAAGGCTGAATAGTACTCCGTTGTGTGAATACATTGCATTTTCTTTATCCACTCATCAATTGGTGGGTGCTTAGGTTAATTCTGTACCTTAGCTGTTGTGACTAAAGCTGCGATGAACATGAGTGTACAGACATCTCTCTGGTATAATGACTTCAATTTCTCTGTATATACACCCAGAAGTGAGATTGCTAGATCACATGGTAATTCTATTTTTAATTGCTTGAGGGACTTAAGGGTTAACTTTTATTGCTCCCATTTTCTAGATTAGCCACCTGAGGTTCCAAGAGGGACTTATTTAGGGCTTGATTCCAACCTGCCATTAGTGATAAAAATAGTGAATATTTATCTGCCAAATGCTATTCTAATAGTTTTAATGCATGCTGCCTTTAGTTCTTAAAGACAGTCCTGTGAGTGTGGTTGCCATCTGTGCCCTTTTGTAGATAATAAAAGGATGACTAGAGAGATTAAGACAACTGTGCCAAGCTAGCAGGTGACAGAGGTGGGGTTTGAACCCTGAGAGTCATGTTCTGTGGCCTGTACGCCTTGGGCCTTGTGTTCACAACGAGACCTGGTGCGATAGTCTTGGACTGGGACACCCAAGACTCTGTTTATTCTGACTCTCAAATATGCTTCTGCTGTCTCACTATCTAAAGTCCGGCTCACGCGCCCACAGCATTAGTGCCACCCCGAAGCTGTTAGAGATGTAGAGTTCAGTTCCACCCCGGAATCTGCAGGGCAGATGGCATCCCCTGCGCATCAGAGGCAGGAAGTGCTGCCTTCTCAGCTTTGCCAGCCTCAGTTTCTCGGACTGTCAGAGGGGAACGGCCTCTGTGGGCCCTCCTCTCTGGGCTGCTGTGGAGATCAAAGGCAGGAGGAATGTGGAAAGGCTTTGTGAATCGCACAGTGCTCTACAGAGGTCAAACCCAATGGTGAACTGGAGCATGAGAGTTTAGAGACAATTCACAAACAGATCATGCCTTTTATCTGGGCCTGGCCGAGCAGGAACTCACAGCACCGTGTGCGATGTGAAGGATCCAGACAGAAGAAATGCCTTTTACAAGCAGTTCCTGGAAATTTCAAGCTTTATCAAGGAATTTGGTTTCTCCAGTTCGCTGCCTAGTGAAAATAGCGGTGGCTTGATCAGGGCCAGATGTTGACACGGCCACTCACCTTCGCGGTGCAGGATTTGTCTCATACTGAATTTCACCTAAGGAATTTTAGACTTTAAAGATAATAATCAGAAACACTGCTAGCTTCCCTTTGGGATTCTTGCTGATGTGGGAGATCAAAGATGTCCTCACAACCCAATGAATGTAGACGGAAAGTCAGGTTTCCTGACTGTTCACAGAGAGATAATTGACTCTAACAACGGGCATTTTAGCACTTTTGTCCCCAGGTCCTCTTCCCAAAGTGGTTCTCTTCTCACATGCTTTGACCATTTCTCCTAACTGCCCTCTTTGTCTGCTGCTAACCTTAGCTTCTGTTTCACATACCATTAAATGGATGCCCTTGTTGCTTAATTCTTGGCATACCTAAAAAATACTTTCTCTGTGTCTAGGAAAAGTAGGAGATGTTTAAATTCCAAACAACGAGTGGCTCCCAGGGGTGTCTCACATGGAGCCGGTAGGATGGGAATCTGGCCCAAAGGAAGGGCGCCCTCCACGGTGGCCCCACGTTTTCCGGAGGCACCCTGGTTTGACTTTCTGGAAGGGCCGAGAAATAACACGACTCTTGACTTCGGGGAGGCCCTGTACACTCGCAGACCCACACAGAGCAGCAGGCTGTTTTCATTATGCGCTTGCTGGAATGCACAACTCCGCTGCAGGTCACCCGGGATTTCACAAACCCCGGAGCAGGAATGGCAGAAATTTGACTTTTAGAGCCCCACCACGCTCCCATTCCTTCACGGTGTGCCTTCTCCCTCCTCTTTAAAGAGAGGGAAATAGTCTCAAACCTAATTTAAAGGGCCAGCAAGGGTATTTTCCCCCCTGAGGGTTTGCAGCCCAGGCAGTGTGTCTGTGGGTGGCTGGCTGCACGCAGATGGGAGCCTGCGGCCTGGGTCTCGGCTGGCATCCTGGCGGTGGTGCTGGGACACTCACTGTACTGCAGCAGTTCTGTCTTCTGCTGCAAAGTGGCAAGTAACACCTGAGAGGGACCTCGTGGAGCCCCAAGATCCCCGAGGAACCCCGAGATGCTGTGGACAGTCTGAGGATTTCTTGAGAGAGATGTTTTGTCTGCGCACGTGGAAAAGCCACCACTGTCAAATTTTATTTTGCATTACATTTAAAATCTTGAAAAAGGAAAACAGAGAGTTAGTATATTTTAGGGAGCAGGCACGGTAACACTGAAACCCAGGCCCCTAGCAGGAGCTGCTTCGGCAAACCCTGCGGGCACGCTGGCGCTCGCGGTCCAGTGTGGGCTCGGGGTGTGCCAGGGGCTTTGGGGACAGGACTGGAGGAGGTGGGCCTGGTGGCTGCGACCAAGGTGCTGAGGCTGAACGGGGGCTGTAAGTAAGTCGAGGCCGGTCACAGAACACGAGATGCGGCCTCACGAGGAAGCCCGCAGGCCCTGAACCTGGCAGCTGAGCACGACGTGCTCCCGTGACAGCGACAGCATCCTGTCTGCAGGTGGGGCCGGGCGGGCCGTTCTGGGAGGCGAAGGACCGTGGGGCTGAGAAGAGGGGGCTGGGCAGCCCTGAGGGCCAGCAGGGGCTGTGCAAACCAGGGTTTGTACCACCTGGAGCTGGCTGGGAGTGTCTGAGGAGCACAGAGAAGCAGAGGACCAAGATTGGGTGCACAAGCCCTGCCGAGGGTTCTTCCCGTGACCCCTATTCCTGGTTTACCAGGATGAATACCTCCAGAAGGTGAGAACGGAGTCTGGTCACCCTGAGTCCTGCAGCCCCCAACACGGTGTCTGCCTGTGACGGGAGTTCAGTGAACATGTTCTCAGTGATTTAGGAGAAGGAAGGGAGGAGAGGACAGTGAAGGAAGAGCTCAGGGACGCTTTGCAGGCAGGATTCTGAGCCCTCAGCTAACGTGAATTCATGAAATCTCACAACAACCCCAGCAAGTCTCTGCCTTTATTGCCTGTGTTATAGATGAGGCTCAGAGGGGTGGCGTTGCTTGCCCAAAGCAACGACCAAAGTAAATAGCTAGGCTTGGACTGTCCTCCCCTGGTGGAAGAGGCTCACCAGGTTGCTAATCCCCAGTACGATGATATTTGGAGGTGGAGCCTTTGGGAAGTGTGATGGTTTAGATCTAAGATGTCCCCCAAAGTCTCATGTGGTCGGAGATGGGGCTTTTGGAAGGCGGCTGCATCATGGGGGTGCTGTACTTGTCAGTGGATTCATCCATGAAGAGTTAAGAGTTCAGTGTGCACCAGGAGGAGGGCCTGGTTGGAGGTGAGTGGTGGGGCTGTGACCTGGAAGGGTGTATTCTTGTCCTCAGCTCCTTCCTTCTCTCTCCGTTTCCTGACTGCCATGAGGTGAGCAGCTTTGCTCCACCATGCCATTTCTGCCAGCAAGCCATGAAATGAACCCTCTAAAAGCATAAACCCAAACAAACCTCTCCTCCTTTAAATTGTGGGTATCCGGTCTTGTGTCTTAGCCACAGGAAGTGACTAATTCTGGAATTGGAGAGGTTATGAGGGTAGAGCCCTCATTGGCGGGATTGTGCCCTTATAAAAGGAATTAGAAAACTCCCTTACCCCTTCCACC
Source organism: Hystrix cristata (assembly GCA_004026905.1). Classification (NCBI taxonomy): domain Eukaryota; kingdom Metazoa; phylum Chordata; class Mammalia; order Rodentia; family Hystricidae; genus Hystrix; species Hystrix cristata. The sequence goes on from PVJO010013429.1 coordinate 12,724, forward strand.
ACGTGAGGACACAGCATGAAGATTGTGTCTCTGAACCAGGAAGCAGACCCTCACCAGACACCCTGACTGTGGACTTTCCCGCCTCCACAATTATGTCAAGGAAATTTCTATTGTTTATAAGCCACCTGGTCTACAATATTTTGTTATAGCAGCCCCAAAAGAGACTCTTCCCCACACAGGACCCAAACTGGAGAGTGTTGAAGTAACCCCAAAGGGAAGGGAGCCCCACAATCTCCTGGACAGGGCTTGGCACCATCAGCAAAGCCTCCCCTGAAGCAGCAGCCTATCCCTCTGAAAAGTTTAATGGGATTTGTTGGGTTTTGATGAGGAGGTGCGGAAGCTGCGTGCCAGGTCCTGCCATGCTGCATGAAGTATGCAAGATCACAGGAAGTGGAGTCGCACAGCCGGAAGGGCCTGGTGCCATCTTCCCAGGTTACTGAGTCCTTTGAGTCCCAGGCCTGTCCTCCTGTACCTCCTGCCCCCACTCTCTGCACTCTTCTGCCTGGAAGACACTTTGCCCAAACTGGCTCCCACTTGTCTTTCATGAGTCAGTCCAAAGCCCTCTGAGGAATTTTCACACATTGAAAAGGAAGTTTTGTGCTATTCTCTGTTTCTTCATTGTAAGATAGAAACTTTTTTTGTGTCCTAGTAACTACTTTGAAGGTAATGCTGCACAGGGTATTAATTATTACTATTCTGTTATTATTTTTCATGAAATTTTGTTTTATCTTTTCATAAAATAAAAATCATTCTCTCTCTGAGATGTGATATGATCCGCAGATCCACTGGTCTCCGTCAGGCCGAGCCAGGGCGGATGGTGTGTCTTTGGTACTAGTTCCTGAGCCCTCGTCCTTTGTGCCCCGTCCTCTTGTTTAGGATGCGCTTGCTGAACGGGGCTTGGCTAAGAACAGCAGAGGATGCGCTGTGGCCTCTGTGTGCCAGGCGCCATCCTGGGCATCTTTGTGCATCCCTCCTTGGTATCTCCCACCGGGCGTTATGACGATGCTCAGGTGCATGGGGACAAGTGAGACTTGGGAAGCGGACGTCAAACGGCATCTGCGTAGCAGGCCGAGATTTGCCCCCAGGCCTGAGTGATTCCCCAGCTCACGGGCTGTGCATCAGTTTCTGTAGCCCTCTTAACACAGAAGCAGCGCTTGCTGCAGGACCAGAGACAGAGCTGGGAAGAATGATTTTTCCTCTGTGGCCATTTCTCCTTGGAGGGAGCCATTTGCTTTGAGAGTGGGGCCTATTCTTGTTTAGGAGCTGATACTCAGCCCGGGCTTTGGAACCTCGGACCAGGGTTCAAATTCTGGCTCCACCACGAGTTTTCTGCCAGTTATTTTGTCTCTGAGCTTGACTTCCAGGACTGACTGCTGAAGACAGCGAAGCCTTCCACACAGAAGACCCACACGGACCTCGGCCGTGATGGTGAGCAGGCGGTCTGGGGTCCCCCTGGAAGCTGGACCGGAGCTTGATTATTGCTCCCTGGTGCACGGTTGGGGCCAAATTGACTTTGAGAGTGAAAAAGGCAGTTTGCAGATTTTCCCACAGAGTGAGTGGCCTAAATTTCAGCAGGCAGCCAGGGCAGTCTCAGGCCGCCTAAATTAGCATCCCAGGGCTGGGAGAAAGCCACAGAGGAGCACCGGAAGTCAGAGAGGAGCAACAGAATGAGCAGGGAGATTTTAGTAGGCTTGACTCTGGCAAGCGGTAGGGACACTGGGAAGGAAAAGTGGGAAAGAGAAGAGACGAGAGACAGAAAAAAAGAGAGAGGGAGAGAGAGAGGAGGGAGGGCAAGACATAATAGGAGAAGAAAACAGAAAAGGAGAGAGGCGGGCTCCTTTTAGTTGCAAGGGACAGAAACCAACCAAAAGCACTTAAGCAAAAAACAAAAACAAATCAAAGAACTACAAATTAAAACCACCTTGGAAGACCATTTCTCAGTCTTTAGCAAAAATTTTAAGCAGTACCAAGTGTTGAAGCAGACATGGAAATAACCCCAAATCCAAATATCCATCAACACCAGAATGGACCGCTGCCCTGCGGCTGTTCACGCAACGGAATATCGCACGGAGCACAACCAGCACACGAGCCGTGGGGTCCCGCAGCTGCAGAATCTCCAAATACATTTCACGGAAATAGTACCAGAAGTTACAGGCACTATGATTCTATTGAGATGAAGTTCAAAAACAAGCTAAACTAAGCAATATATCATGTAGGCATAAAAACATGATAAAATTATCTAGAAAATCAAGTAAACTGTTAGTGAAAACATCAAAATCATAGTTTCTTCTGGGAGAAGATTGTGACTGTAATGGGAGAGGAACCTGTGTAATTTCCCATGCACTTATCACTTCCTAGTTCTTAATTTGGATGGCCAGTTACCTGAGTGTTTATCATTATTCTTTCTATAGGGTTTTACATGCCTTTTTGCAAATTCCTTCCATGATAAAAGTTTCTTAAATTAGAAAAACAACAGAAGGTTGTTATGCAGTGGGTGCAACCCCGTACATGGTGCTTGGCAGAGATGGCCAAGCTGGAGTCCCCTGGCCAGCATCAGGGTGTCCCCCTCACCGCTCGAACTGATAGGTTAAGAAAGGGCAACTGGTTTCCCAAAGAAAATCTAGATTTACTAAAACAAGGTAGAATTGACACTAGGCAGGGAAAAATCAACAGATCTTCAGGGGATGAAGAGAGAGAGAGAGGAAGAGAGAGGGAGCGAGAAAGGGAGGTGAGAAAATGATTACGAGAGGAAAGTGTGAGAGGGGAAAAAGAAAAGGGTGTTTCTGAGAGAAGAAAGAAAATGAGGAAGGAAGAAAGGAGAGAAAGGAGAGTGGAGAAGAAGGGGAGGGAAAGAGAAAGCAGAAAGGACGGAGCAGCAGGGAGGGAGAGGTGTGCGCACCTGCAGGAGCACACGGGAAACGGGCGTGGCGAGCTCGGCTACAGGCTATTATCCCAAGCTGGACCCGCTGGGCGGGCGGGATCCAAGAACAGCCCAGGTCTCTGGTTCCTCTCGCTTCCCACCTCCCAGGCGTCCCACCCTACATCCTGTCACCTCACCCCGGGCGACCCTGGATCCTGAAGGACATTATAGGACTGAGCGGCCGCGCTTTGGTCCGGGAGCCTAGGGGCTTCCCTCGGCCGAGGGTCTTCTGTCTGCGACAGAGGGAGAGTGTGACATGGAAAGGGCAGGAAGGAGCAGCACAGACCCCTCTATATGGGGGGGCGGCCCTGAGCATGCTGGGGACCAGCAGGGAAGAGCCACACCACACGTGCAAGAAGCCTGTTATCCGGGCAAGAGGGGACAAATACGACTGTACAGCCTGGTTTCCCCCATTTCTTTCCGGGATTGGGAGCAGGGCTGGGGGAGAGGAGCAACGAAAGCGTTTGGAACATCGACGCTGAGCTGGGGACGTGGACAGGCAGCTTTGGGTGGGGGAGGAAGGGTGAGATGCCAAACTGAGTTCGGCCTTCCTTTCTTCCTGGCACCCGTCCCCTTCTGCCCGCGCTTTCCTTTTCGCACGGGTAGGGGGTAGATTGTGGAACATTCCTGCTTCACACACACATAGCTTACCTTGGTCTGAAAGGGAAACAAACACTGACAATGAAAACCCCACAGCCTCCCAGGTGGGAGGCAACCACAGGATATTTATTTTAGTTACTGTTTAGTGCCCTGAATACCGACCAAGATCCCTTGACTCGCAACTAAACGGGATCAGACTCTGAAGGCATACCGTCTCCACCAGAAACACAGAAGCTGTCGCTATATGACAGCAGACAATGACATTTAGGGCAAAATAAGCCACTCGTGCAGGGCTGGGGCCAGATGTACTGACGTGTGCAGAGGAAGGGGTTGGGACATTCTGTTCTGGGGTATGCTGGGCTCTTTTCATTGAGGGTCATTGCATTGCCCATGGGCACTGCCAGGGCCCAGCAATGGTCTACCAGATGTCCTAGCAAAAGGATGGGTGTGACAGGCCAGTTACTAGGTGAAGGTCAAGGTCAGAGGAGAGAAACCATGAAGGTCATCCCTCCGGACTCATGAGACCCGACCCTACTTATGTGACAATTTTAAGATAAATTTTATGGCGCCTTTTTTCAATTTTTATTTTTATTAGGACACATTTGCAGTATATAATGATTATATTCATTGGTACGTGTACACAACATATTTTAATTATTTTTTTCATCCCCTTCCCCTCCATTTCTTCCCTCCTCCCTTCAGCTCCTGGTTCTTATCCTATTTGCAAAAGATAGGGAGGTATCCCTATTTCCTATTCTCTCTCTTTTATTTTGCTCTTTATACTCATGTGAGAGAAACCAAGTGATATTTAAACTTGTTTGTCTGATTTACTTCACTTAACATTATGGTCTTTGGGTGCATCCATCTTTTTACAAATGACTCAAGTTTACCTTTATGGCAGAGTGGTACCCCACTGTGTATAAATACCACATTTTCTTTATCTATTCATCTGTTAATGCACACACAGGCTGCTTCCAAGACTTAACTGTTATGAATTGTGCTGCTGTAAACATGGATATCACAGTAATATGATGTCTTTAACTCCTTTGGGGAGTTATTCCTAGAAGGGGAATAACTGGGTCAAATGGAATTTCTAGTTTTCAGTTTTTTTGGGAATCTCCACAATGATTTCCACAGTGGTTGTCCTAGCCACCAACAATGTTACCTTTTTTTTTAAACCTCTTTAAGGAAGTCTTCTTTGAGCCCCTGAAATATTTTTTTAAAAATAACAGTGTAATTGAGGGGACAGACGGGTAAGGGTCCATGCAGGTGAGACTTGCTGTCAGAGGAAGTTGTCCAGTTCTTGACACTGAAGGCCACAGCTGGAGAACCTTCCTCTCCTCGGATCCTCCAGGCCTGCAGGGAATAACTGGGGTGTTTCCCCCACTCAGCCAGTTGTTTGTCTGCACAGCACTTGGACTCTCCTGAAGCCTCTCTTAGGATTCAGCCTATCAACCTCCTTTCCCTTCCTTTGGCTTGAACAAGCTCATTTGAACTTTGGTTATATTCAACAAAAAGAATCAGAGGAACTCATTCTCCGTGGCGCCTGGGACACAGACTGTGCCTGGAGAATGCTCGTGAATGCCCCTCCAGGGAACAAGATGGGGCAGGCCGAGGACCCGGGTCTTCTAACAACACAGTAGGCGCTGCTCTTCCCACACCATGCCGGGCCTGAGCGGGAAATCCTGCAGCGTGCACACCCGTTAAAAAGGTGATGCCTGGCTTCTTTCTTCTGGCAGTTGTCCTGTGGAAGGAAGCAGAATGGATTACAGGCTTGAGGTCATGTTGTCTGTTGCGTTGGTACTTGTCCCACGAGGTCTGAGCCGTTCCCTCAGTCCCCCCGGAAACAAGGTACACTTGAGCTTCCTGATCTCTTTTCAGGAAAAGTGTCTGAGAAGAATACAATGCAGTTATCGGCCTCCCTGGGACAGCAAGCATGCATGTGACCTGGCAGCTAATGACCTTAATGATAGGTACTTAATAGCACTGGTCTAGGGTTACTGACTTCAGGTAGAGTGGATCTAGGTGCTTCCATGTTTATTGGAAAGTTGTTCTCTCCATCTTTGTCTCTGCATCTTTGCCAGTTCTTCCCAACACCTGCCTATCTGCATTTTGATCCCCTACAACTGCATGGAGGAAAATGTACTCAACTCTGAAAGAGTGAAAACATAGAAAATTCAGTTGCAAACTATATCCATAAAGGAAGGCAACTTTGCTACCTCAAAAAGCAATGGCAGTCTTCAAAACACAGCTTTATGAGGCTCCAAGCATAGCAGAGAAAATATTCACCTCCTTTGTCTAAGTTAGATATGGTTAGTCTATAATCTAGATGTTGTTGCTGTTTTTTTGCATATTAGGATTCTTCTGTGTGTGTGTGTGTGCGCGCGTGTGTGTGCATGCGTGTGTGCAAAATGGGACATTTTTTTCACTTGATCATGGAGGCTAAGTCCCATTGTTTGCTTTCTGAAAGCTGGAGAGCAAGAAAGCCTAATGGAGCAGTTCTGTTGGAGTCAAGGACTCCAAAACTCAGGGTGTTATTTGGAAGGGAGGGTGTACCATGCCTGTCCTGGAGTCTGAAGGCCAAGAGCTCTGATGTCTGAGAGCAGCAGAAGACTGATAGCTCAGCTCAGGGTGTGGGGGGGGAGAGAGAGAGACAGACAGACAGACAGACAGAGACAGAGACTGCTTTGCTATTCATCTGCCTTCATGTTCTCTGCATGCAGGCCCTCAGTGGCCAGGATTGTGCTCACCCACACCAGCAAGGTCAGACCCACTTTACCCTCTACCAAGTCCATGCTAATATCATCCACAACGACCCTCACAGACATACCATAAATGAAGTTTAGTTTGGTAATCTGCCCAAGTTTCCACAGGTAGAGTGGCAGAAGCACATTCACCTAGTTTCCCACGCCCGGTCAAGTTAGTGTGTAAAATGGTAATCACACATTTCTGAAAGGATCATTGGTATGAGCTTATAATTTTCTCAAAACAACAACAAATATAACGAACACCTAAAAATGGATGAATGTGACCCAAAGGTGAGATCATGTTTTGGTCGCATTCTTAAAATGTGCGCAGAGTTCTCCATGAATGCTCCTGCCTGAACTCTTCTATTTTTGACCTTTAACGATAGCCATTTGTTATGGTTTGTGTCTAGATGTCCCCCCGAAGCCTCATGCAGTTCTAGGTGAGTTTTTTTCAGAGGTGGCCGAATCCAGAGAGTGTGATGCTGGGATTAAGAGTGTGTCAACATGAAATCAGTCCATAATTGGCTGACTCCAAGGCAGAGTGGCAAGGCAGAGGGGCATCGCAGAGGAGAAATAGTTCATGATGGGCAGAAGATAGCAAAACCAAGCAAGGTTTTTCGACAAGCCCTGTCTGTCCCTTATATTTTAACTTTAGGGTGGATAGCACTCCCACCCTTAATCCTAGCATTGTATCCCTGATCCCAGCAGAACTATGCTAAACCAGTCAGTGAACTAATTTAGCAATCACACCTCTGAAGAAGCCCCACCGATGACCACATGAGGCTTTGAGAGGACATCTAGACACAAGCCATAACAGCCTTGTATTTTTGGCTTCAGCGAGTGTAAGTTCTTCCTTCTCCTTTGTACATTCTGTGTCAGCCTAGTCTCCGCACTTGTATTTATGTTGTGACACCACTGGATTCCCTCTCCGATTCTCTCTAAATCCCATCTATCACTCCGGGGCCTAGGGAAAGTCAGCCTTGCCCAGGAAATTCTCCCAAGGCAGGCCACCAGACTTCCGTAATGCTTGCCTTCTCCCAACAATAGGGACTTAAGTTGTAGAGAGGAAAAATGAGGTGAAAAGTCCATTATCTAACGTCATCCTTTTGGAGAGGGAGCAGCTTTGACCAGAAACACCTTGATGTGTCCACTGAGGGGATAGGTGAGCCTGGGAGGTTTGGTTTTGGTTTGCACACAGGAACCAACAGAGACGGGTGGTTGTTCAGCCTGAGAATAAAGAGAGCCATTTGTTTTCTGCTTCTGGCAGACGGGGTGGGCAGAGAGGAGGAGAAGTTGTGGGAAGGACAGGGGTGGGGAGAAGGAGGGGCCCGTGGGATCAGACGAGGTGGGGCCCCTGAGCCAAGCTGTGCCGGGCAGCCTCCCCAGTGAAGGCCTTTAGGAGGGTCTAGTGTGCGCTGCAAAGCGCTTTGGGCTCTGTTGATGTCCCCCCACTGGGTGCTTCCCCTACACCTCGAGAGAAGTCTGACACTCTCACGAGAACCAGCAGATGCTGAGGGCACCGAATAAGAGCTTTTGTAGAGAGCTTGGCGTAGCATACAGCTAAAAGCAGGACGCTGGACTCAGTGACTACACCAGGGCTCTAGGACCCTTCTGGCCCACCACAGCTTTGATTTGGGGTTCGCAGTGGGGCTGCCCCAGTACAGTCTCCACATGGTGAAGGACTGTGATAGCTTGTGTGGACCTCTCGTCCTAGCTTCCTCTTCTCCGGAGTGATCCTTCTACTTTCTTCTCTTCATTCTCCATCACTTGCTATGACGTCCCCTTCTGTGTTGTTGCCCTGCCGCCCTGCTCCGCTGCATCTCATCTTATTTAGAATAATTTTGTTTCTCTCTTTATTCTCTCTGTTGGTCAGCACAAAAAAGACTTGGTAAAGCACCCAGTGATCAAGCCATCATTCCTTATGGATAGTGGGAGGTATGATGTGGAGGAAGCAGACCACAAATCTTTACAGTTTAGGACACTTTTATACTCAGCTTTTATACTCAGCTCACACCCATTTGTTCACACACATACTATGTACGTTTAGGTCTTATCACAATCTAAGTTTTAAATTCTATGAGCGTGGACACCGTGTCTTTGTTAGGAGCACCATTCACACCACCTCGCCAGCTGTCCGGCCCCGAGCCAGGCATGTAGCCCTTACTCAGTAAATCCTAGATGATCTTCACAGAGGCCAGAGAGAGTGGGATGGACACTGTAGACTCTACCACCTGCCACACAGAACAGAAGGCACGTTATGTGGAACATGTACGGCATATCAAACACCTACTGAGCTTCCAGTACTCTGTGTAAGGCCTCTTATTTAATTCTCGCTGTTGAGTCAAATTACTCGATTCCAGGAATTGTGCAAGATGGCTGCCACGCTCCTCACATCTTGTGACAAATTTATCACCAGCTCCGTTGCTCAAATGAAGAGCATGGAGTTCTCAGAAATGTCAACACTGCTCAAATTTCTGCAGTTAGAATGGCAGAGATACACTCACTCTGGTCTGTTTGGCTCCATGATCTGTGGTCTTTTCCTTTTACTTCACTGTGAAACAAATCTATTTCAAATATTTGAAGATAAGAAGTGTAGACCAGAACGAGGAGGCCCAGGCACAGAGCGATGTATCAAGGAGCAGGAGGGAAAGGATGCACCCAGGACAGCGTGCTCACTCCAGCATTGCTCATCGGGGGGACACCCAGAGGCATTTTGGAGCTGAGCCACGCTTTATCATATGGGGATGTTCTGTCACTTGCAGGGTGTTTGTAGCCTTGGTTCTTGCCCACTAAATTTGGCAATTTCTTGTCTTTTTGTAACACTCAAAACTTACATGCTCTCCCGTAGGAGAGTGGCTCCCTCTCTCCTTCCTGGGAATCACTGTAGTTCTGCTATCGCTCATGTCCTGGGTCCCCGTTAGCTTTGGTGTTCAGTAGTCCTGGGTAGGAACAAACGAATGAGCGACTGCACAAATGAGGAAGTCAGGGCTCACTGCAGGTGTGGGCTGCTTCGGGGAAGTGGTGTTGCAGTGGAGGACTCCTGTGGCCTTGGAGTACTTGGATCCCGGGGTGCTCGGGACGACTCTCAAGGGAAGTGTGACGGATGACTCAAACCTGAGATGAACCTCCTCTCCGCAGCTCCCCTCTAACCAGAGCCCTTCCTGGCACTTTCAAGACTGCTCAGTGAAGACTCTGCTTGCTTCTGGGGAGGGGGCGCGTTGCCTCACCGTAGTAAAGTAGAAAACCATCACCCTCCACGCTAATGCGAACCAGCTGTGGGCCGGCCCCGCTCGCGATAGAACAGGCGGAATTCTTGGACACTGAGTTATTCTTAGAAGCACGTGCACCGTCCCCTGGCAGGGCTTGCTGCGAGCTGGCTGTTGCCAGCCCCCTGTCAGGGTGCAGCGCCGGCAGACCCAGGAGTGACTGTTCTTGCTTGTGAAAAATAACTTTGGATTTTAATTGCAAGTTGCCTACAATGACGGGGTAATGGCGGCTATGGAGAAAGGTGGTCAGGGCAGAGAGGAGCACAGGATGAAGGGCGGGGAAGAGCACAGAAGAGTGTTATTCTTGCATTCATTCATTCATCCAACATGTGGGTACTGGGCGCCTCTCTGCAGGTTCTCAGCTCCTCACTGCTGCCAGCTTCCGAGTAGCCAGGCAGGCAAAGGTGACCAGCTGTCCAGAGCTGCAGCGTGGGCACTGCATGTGAATTTTATTGGGTGACTTTGTGTGCCACAGGAGACTTCCTTCCACATTCCCAGGAACACTGCGAAGTACATAGTGCTGCCCCTCTTTTACAGGAAACCCAGTGTTGGAGAGGGAACCTGCCCAGGCCCCCACAGCTACCAAGTGGCCCTGCTGGGATCTGAACGCAGGCCAGGCGACTCCCTGTGTTGGGTGCCAAGGCTGCACTGGACCTTAAGACCAAAGCCAAGTCAAGGGGCCAAGTCCCAGCCCTCAAGTCTCCATCGCCCTGTCTGTGGGGCAGGGAAGGACAGCGGTGGGACTGGCGGGGCCAGAGTTCAGAGCTGCCGATACACTGCACCAGATGCGGCAGGCGCGGCTTTGGTGAAGAAAGAATGGTGAGCTGCGTATAGACACCTCGACGGCAGGTCACGGAGGAAGGGCACGAACACACGCTGTGATCATGCAGCATTCGCTGGGGACACGGAGGACGCGGGTCTGCGCGCGAAGGCCAGAGAGCTCGAGCTTCGTCCCAGACATACTGGAGACTTGTGTACTACCTGATCTTTTGCTTGCTCAGCGTGCATTTATTAAGTACCAGCTGTATGCCAGGTAGTCTACATTTAGAGGAATTTAAGGAAGAGTTTAAGCAGTGGCACAGAAAGAAGAGGAAGCTGTGTGGAAATCATTCTGGGGCCCAGGCGAAAGGTCACCCACAAAAAACAGGGGAAGAGCTGGGCGTTTCAGAGCATAGATAAGAGTATGGGAGATCTCTGCCGTGGACACCGAGGGGTGCTGTGGGTGACTCCCGCCTCAATGAGACAAGCTGGTGACCTGTGTGCACCTCCAGGGGCCCCCCAAGCGTGTGTCAGACTCCAGGTTACCCACATACGCCCGCTCCCACCAGAATGCAAGTTCGTCAAGAATGGGCTTGGGTTTGGTTCCAAACCTCAGTCATTAATTATTTAATCCAATATTAACAAAAAATAAAGTAAGTGAGGGGAGAGAGAGAGAGAGGAGAGGGAGGGAAGCTGTTTCTGTGAATGTTGGGCTGAAAACTTTGAAAAAACCATCTGAAGAGAACCCCTAAAAATGCTGTGGAATTGGGTGATGAGACAATGAGAGAAGGAAAATCATAAAGTTTTACCAACGCTCTGCCCTTAGATGGCTTTGCGAGGCTCTTTAAGGTCTCTCTCTACTTCAAAGCGCTCCTGCTGGAAACTGGAGATGATGCATTCTGGGTGTGGTTTGTGTAAGAAAGATGACAAGGAGCTGCGGTCTGAAAGAAAAGCTTTGGCTCCACATCAAAGAGCAAGGAATGAATGTGCATTTATATGTTTTAGGTTAAAATTAAACAGGTTTCAAGTGTGGATGTATCATTTTTTAGCTTTCAGAAAATTTTTATTGAAGTCTAACACATGCGGGAAGCGTGAACAGGAGCCGAATGGAAAGAGCTCAGACCAAGAGAACACGCGGGTAACCTGAACCCAGATTCGGGGACAGAGCTTTGCTGGCACCCCAAATTCTTCCCTTGGGTCTCACTCTGATCACCCCCTACTTCTGCCACGACTCTGATTTTCATCAACAATGATCGCTTTTGCCCGTTATATAAATTAAGCCGAGCAGAATGTGTTGGGCTTTTGTTTCTCGCTTGACTGTTTTTTGCTTGTCATGTTTGTAAAATGCACACAAGTCGTTTAGCATAACAATAACTTGCTCAATCCTATTTTGTAGTCTTTCATAAGTTGTGTGGGACATAGTAAGAGCTCAATAAATGGCAGCCAGAAAGAGATGTATGTGACCTCTAGCAAAGTAAGACAGCGCCTGCACACTGCATGCCGCCTGGGTGCAGTGGTGCTCTGGAAGCATCGACCTCCTCACGCTGTCTGTGCCTTCTGCACTGAGGGACATACGGGCCTTTTCCAGTATCTGGCTTTTAGTCACTTTCTTTGTCACTGGGACAAAATGCTTGGCACTGGAATGTAAAGGAGGAGAGGTTTATTTTGGCTCTTGTTTTAGAAGTATCAGTCCTTGCATGGTCAGCTGGCTCCAGGCGAAAGCAAAGTGACATGGTAGAAGGGCCTGGCGGAGGAAAGTGCTCACCTCATGGCAGACAGGAAGCAGAGAGAGAAGGAAGGAGCCAGGATGGAGACGAACCACTCAAGTCACACCTCTGGTGACCGCTCTTCTGACCAAACCTGCCTCCTAACCGCAAGCCAGCTATTACATCCCACAACCCAGAGGCCTTGCAAAAGCCTGTGTGTGCAGGAAGCTTTGGTGAGATAGCTAGATATAAACCCTCACACTGGCTGTTACAATAATGGATGCTGCTATACATATTTTTATACAGATCCTTGATGAACATAACACACATTTCTTCTGGGTATCTGTTTAAAAGGAACCTCGCTCGGTCCTCAGTTGTCTGTATATTCAGTTTAGTAGATATTGCTGAAGAGTTTGCCAGAGAGTTTTCACCAATTTACATTCCACACGTGAAGGGTGGAAGTTGTAGTGGTTCCAACACCCTCATGGGTACTGTTGATACTGCTCTTTCTAGTTGTAGTTGTTACTGTGGAAATGAAGTGGTATATAATATCTTTAAAAACAAATTTCTTACAGTGGAATAACTTGGTTTATGGGAAAGTTGCAAAGATGACCCACACACAGCTTTCCTTATTGTATTACACCTTAATTATCATAGTACTTTTATAAGCTAAAAACTGACAGAGGTCCATCATGATTAAGGAAATTCCAGACTGTATTTAGAGTCCATCAGTCTCTCCATCTCTGTCTTCTTTCTGTTGCGAGAGCCATCCCAAGGTTCCGCGCCGCCTTCAGTTGTCATCTCTCTGCCCTCTTCCGGCCTCTGATAGTTTCCAGTCTCCTTTTGTTTCGTGACCTCGATGGTCTTGAGCAATATTGTCAAGCAGCCTCTAGCGCCGCCCCCCGTCTGTGTCTGTCTGATGTTTTTCTCACGGCTAGAGCAGAGTTAAAGGTTTTTGGAAACAACGTCTGAGAGGCAAAGCGCTCTCCTCATCACGACATGGTGAAGGACTCTGACATCCATGTGACCTCACCAAGGTTGCATGGAGACCAAATATTCTCTAAATACTGGAGAAACCAAGTGTTTAGAAACCAAGATCTCAGTGCTGGGTGTCTCATCGTGACTTTAATTTCAATTCTGCATAAAGAAGATCACCTTCCTAATGTTTCTTGGCCAGGTAGGTAGTTTTAAAGTAAGGCCTATTCAAGTCATTTGTCCATTTTTCTACTGGAATGTCTGTATTTTTCATATAAATTAGTAGATGTTTTTTGTTCTTATTGTGGATTTGAGTTCTTTTTTGGTTGCGTGTATCACAAATACCTTCCTTCATGCTGTGGCTTGTCTTGTCATTAGTGTGGTCTTGAAAAGCAGCTGTTCTTTATAGTATCTATCCTACAATTAATCGCCCTCCTATGGTTCTGTTTATGATAATAAGAATATTCTCCTAGGCCACCTTCTACAAAGATCTGGGTTTTCTGTATAGAGTGAGGTGTGGTCAAGATGCTTTTTTAAGAGTATGGATAAACAATTAATAAAACCCCACTTACTGAACAGACTGTGCTACACACACACACACACACACACACACACACACACACACTCTACTTTTCCCCCTCCTTCCTTCCTTCCTCCCTTCCTTCCTTCCTTTTCTCCCTTGCTTCTTTCCTCCTTTCCTTCTTCCCTCCATTCCAGAATTTCTTCATTTCTTCTAAATTTTTAGTTAAAACTCCATAATTCTTTGATATTTTTGAAAACACCCAGCAAAGCAAAATCACGCTGCAGAACAAAGACCAAAGCGCAGCCACCAAGTGGCTCCCACCTCGTGGCCGGGGCATGAACTCTGGGACTCTTGTGCTCTTTAACAAACCTCGTCTCATTTTAAATGCAAACCAAAAGTCTGTGTTTATCTAGTTTCCCATTAGAATCTCATCAGAGAGTAATTTTGCTTGTTTTTGGCTTTCTGTGACTGAAATCATAGTTACACTTTTCTGTTGGTCTTCGTCTCTGCTTACCCACTTCCAAGAGCAGCAACCGAAAGACACACTTGAGAAGATGGATTTTTGGCTCTAAAGCCCAACACTGAGGCGTTATTGTCCCCAAATCCTCCTTCCATCAAGGCTGGGGATTGGCTGGAGTGGGTTGAAGAGTCAGAAAATCAGCTAGAGACTTCTTTAAGATTTTTTAAAAAATGTGTTAAACTCAGATTTATTGAGGCCTGTTTCTGGACGGGAAAGTATGCTTCTCCTGGGCCAGAGCAGCGAGTTATGACAACTGTACACAGTCCCGGGGGCTGAGGTCAGAATTGAGATGTGCAGGGTTTCTACCTGCTGGCCCCAGTGGATCTGTCTCTTCCTGGCAACGGCCCCTTAGAAGGTGGTGCTGATCAGCCCGGAAGGTGTGGCTGTGGGCAGAGGTCTGTGTCTTTGGGTGGATGCATCCTGGGAGTGTGGGTTGGAGACGAAGAGGCTGGTACTGGACATGACTAAGTCTTGGCGATGAAGTTCTGGTTGGAGCAGCAGGGGACTGAGCCTGGTCCAGACAGGAAACCGGCAGAAACCTCCAGCTCAGGTTTCTGGTTCTGGTGCAAACCCAGAGAGCCAGATACAGGGTCTCAGCGTCCATCGCAGAGTCTGACAGCTTCTACAGGCTGGGCCATCCTAGCCCAGGTGCCCAAAGTCCCAGTGAAGGAACGTGGCCTGGGATCAGGAAGGAGGCACGGGAGGCAGTGACTCGGAAGGCTTGGAAGTCCCGCTGATTTCCTGGTGTGGGTATGTGGTGTGTGTGAGTGTGTGCATGCGTGTGTATATATGTACGTGTGCAGATGTAAGTATGTGTGCCTATGAGCACCCATGCACGTGCACATATGTAAGCATACATGTATATATGTGTATATGTGTGTGTGGAAATATGTACAAATCTGCATGTGTGAGCATGTGGAGATGCATGCACGAGTGTTGATGTGTGTCTGTGTCTGGAGACTGGCGCGACCCTGGACTATCTGGGGACACCTTAGCTGGCTCACATTCTCAGCGGGGCTGGGTGGGGCCGTCTGGAGGCTCTGTCCTCTCCCCATCATTCTACTCCAGCAACAAGACAGGCCTGGTGGCCAGGGACTCTTTTTTTCTCCTGGAGAAAATGCTTCAGCCTGGAGTCCACGGTGCTATTGTGTCTCTTCACAGTTAGCTTTCTTCGTGGTGGAAGGATCCCAAGTCTGTTCTTTTAGCAAGTTTCTGCATACGACAGTGTTAGTGATCACACTGCACATTGGAGCTCTCGATTTATTTGTCCCGTGTAACTGTCACTTTGTACCCTCTGACCGACATCTCTCCCATTGTAGCCCCTGGCAGTCACCCTTCTACTCTCTACTTTGTGTGTTTCACTTTTTAGTCCCACATTTATGTGGTGCTGGTCTTCCTGGGTCTGGCGTATTTCACTTAGCACAATGTCCTACAGTTTCATTCATTTTGACACAAATAGCAGGATCTCCTTTTTAAGGCTGAGTAATATTTAACTATCTATCAGCTATCTGTCTATCGATCTATCAATCTATCTCAACAATTTCTTCATCGGTTCATCTATCGATGGACACCTAGGCTGTTTCCATACCATGGCCGTTGTGAATAGTGCGGCAGTGAGCAGGGACGTACAGCTCTCTCTTCAGATTCTGGTTTGGTTTCTCTGGATAAATACACAGGAGGGGCCCTGGGCAGTATGATAGTTCCATTTTTAATCTGTAGAGGAAGCTCTATACCATTTTCCATAGTATCTATACCAATTTCCCTTCTCATCCACAGTACCAGGATTTTCTCCACATCCCGTTCCCCTTTTGATAATCGCCATCCTAACAGCTGTGAGGTGATGGCTCTTCAGGGTTTTGATTTGCGTTTCTGTAATGTTGGCGATATGGAACATTTATCATGTACCTGTTGGCCATTTGTGTGTCTTCTTTGGAAGATGTTTGTTTCCTCTGCCTATTTATTGATCAGTTGATTTTTTTCTTGTTGTTTTTGGTATTGAATTGTATGAGTTCCTTGTATAATTGGGACATTGACTCTGATCAGATTTATGGTTTGTGAACATTTCCATCCCACTCCCGCCCCGGCTAAGTTGCCTTCTCATTTTGTTGATTGTTTCTTTCACTGAGTGGATGCTGTTCAGTTGGATGGAACAGCTTTCTTGAGCTCTGTGATGTGCTGGATCTGTGTTCAGCGTTGCCATTGCTGTGGCCCCAAGGACAGCATCTTTTCTGTCCCTCCGAATCCACTGTTCAGGTAGGTGGACATCACCGTGTAAGGCAAGTGTGGCAACAGTTGCACAAGACACGCAGGATGCCGTTGGGCCGAAGAGTGCCAGGGTACTGGGACATGAGGATGGGGTCCGGCTGTGCTGCGGCCATCTGTAGCTGCTCGGTACCTTCCTCCGTTTGCTTCTCCCACATCCTCATTTTGTTTTATAAATCTCTCCCCTTCCTTGGGCAGTCATGGTGAGTTAAGTCAAATTGCTCACTCTTCCTCACCTGGTCAGACCTGCTTGCTTTCTTGGGACTTTGAAATTTGAACCCAGCATTGGGAGAGATATTACCTAACAATATGATATGTCCATTCAGGCGGCAGGGTCTTGCTGAGGCTATTAGATCCCCCAGAACTGTCCTTTTCTCTGTCCTTTTCTGAGAATATATCACCAGGCTTTTCTTTGATTCTGTGAATTATCTTGTAGTCCTCATTCAAATCTATTCCTTTCCTGGGCTGACCATCCAGAGGCAATTTCTGCCATTTGTCAACAAAGAACTTTAACTAGTTTAACCACCTTCAGGCACCCTGCTCAGCTGCCCCACACAATCCTTTAGTGTCAATGCTGGCAGCCCCGACAAGGCCCCGAATATTCTTATTACTCCGCTCCAAGTGTGTTTGCAAAACCCCACATCTGCTTTATAATGTCACATTTTTTTCTGAATTGTGCTTTCGTGCAGGACTTAGCACACATTTATTGTAAAGGGCCAGAAGTACACTGTTTCAGTCACTGTGTGCTACACTGTACTACCTGAAGCTGGGTAATTTATAAAGAACAAGAGATTTGGCTTCTATAGGTCTGGAGGCTGGGAAGCCTGAGAGCGAGAGGCTCACACCTGGTCAGTGTCGTTTTCTGAGTCAGCTCACGGTAGAAGGCAGAAGGGTGAGAGAGTTTGTGCACACATGTGTGCACATGCGTAGGGGAGAGAGAGAGAGAGAGAGAGAGAGAGAGAGAAAGAGAGAGGGAGATACAGAGAGAGAGAGAGCCAAGCTCATTTTTATAACAAACAGGCCCTTACCATAACTAACATGTTCCTACAATGGGGTGTGTGTGTGTGTGTGACATTTCTCATGGGAATAAATTTTGGACTACATCTTAGAATAAATTTTATTCTGGTCTCTGTGTTTTACTTGAGCAACTAGCTGGGTTTAATCTTGTGAACGCTATAATTTGTAAAAATAAATGGCGAGTCGAAGTCCAAATGGAACAAAAAACATGGCACACACTGATTCTTTAGTTTCCTGGGTCTCTTTCACTTTGGCCACTAGGAAGCTCACGATCCCCAGAGAAGAGGCTCTATACTGAACATATAGGACCCTGGAGGTGGGTTTTCATGTGAACCCTACTTTGGTCCTCTTTACTGTTGCAGCCTTGATTTCTGTATCACTTATTGCATATGATCTTGCTGTATCGTGTATCTGTGTCTTAAATCTTCTTTGCAAGGTTGGGAAAATGTTCCATAATATAATAAACCATTGTTTATTATATTTTTGATGCATTAGCGTGTGAACAAAGCCATATTTAAATTAAAGCAAATACTAATCCAGAGAAGGACTTTCAAGTTCTCCTCATAGAATTTTAAACTCGAGATGGATGTTGAAAGATCCTTCCACAGGGAACATTGCTGGTTTCTTCTTGTCAGCCCCTCTCCTGGGTTCGGAGGGTTGTGATTAGCTCATGGACACTACGGGCTGCGCCGGCCTGCACCAGGGTGGGGCTGAGCTGGGCAGGGATCACGGCTCAGCGCTCCTGGACCCATGAGATCACAGACTCCATCTTACAAGGGTGCCATTGTGCTTGGCGCCTCCACGGTGATTTCACTGCTGGGCCGTCTCCCTCCAGTTTCTTGGGCCCGGGAAGGCAGCTGTGGAATGGTTCTCCAGTGAAATCATCTGACCCAAACCGCAGCTGTCAGCCTCATGCTCACACCCAGGTACCATCTGAATGTCCCCGGGGCCAGCAAGCTGCCTGAGTCAGCCCTGGTGATGCCGGTGGCTCATGCAGGTGGCCTCCTGAGACACCTGGCCCTTCCCATGGAACTGGATTAGGAGGCTACTTTCTGAGGCCAGGGACTTTGGCTGCTCTTCTTCCAGGCCCTGAATGCCCCTGAATCTTGGGATCCTTCCTGGGGGTGATGTGGGCTGTAGATGTGTGTGTGACTGAAACAGCCTTCGAGTGTCCAACATATCGCTCGCAGGTAGTGTGACTGGACCACCGATGAGCTGATTTAGGAAAATGTGTGTCAGCACGTGACCTCTAGAAAGTACAGTTTATTTTATCCAGCAAACAGACACTGATTTGTGTCAAGACCATGATGGTCAAGGGCTGTAGCTCTAAAGCCTGGCTGCCTGGTTCAAATCTTGCCTCTTACATCAACCAGCTGTGCAACTCTGGACACACTACCTGACTTTCTCTGTTTCTTTATGTATAAAATGGGGATGAAAACAGATACCGAATCTTTGTTCTGTCCCTGTTTTCTTTCTTGACTTGCCCTTCCTTTGGAGAAACCAGCTGGCATATCATGAAGACACACGTGTGGTGGGAAACTGAGGCCTCCTGCCCACAGCCCCATGAGCGAGCTTCTTGGACATGGTTCCCCTAAGCCCAGGCGAGGCTCCAGTGACTGCAGCCCTGGTCCACACCTGGACTATGCTTCACAACAGACCCAGAGCTAGACTCTCACAGAGAAGATACATCTTGTCTCCCGATTCTCAGAAGTGGCTTGGGATGGTAAACGTCTGTTGTTTGAAGCCACCAGGCATCGGGGTAATTTGTTGTGTGGTAGTGGATAAGGAATATAGACTGTGAGTGTGTGTGTGTGTGTGTGTGTGTGCGCAAGAGGAGCATGGATTTCGCCATCATGGAGCTAAAATCTAATGGAGCATGGAAATGAATCAGCCAAAGCCTGGGGAAGAGAGTCAGGGAGGGGTCCTGAGGAGATCAGGGGCAGCGGTCAGGAGAGGCCTCCTACCATCATTGCACTGAAGTCGCATCTTACAGGCTGCACGGAGCCAGTCAAGCAGGCAAGGGGGACCCAAAAGGCATCTCAGGAGAAGGGACAGCACGTGCAAAGGCCCCGAGATGATGGGTGGCAAGCAGGGGTGGGGATGGGATGGGCAGATGATGGTGGCTTTGGGCTCCACCACGAAGGAGTCTGGGCTTTGACTGGTTCTAGGCAGGAAGAGACTGAACTTTAGAAATGCAACCTAACCACTTGTTTCCGTTGGTTTGGTCTGGGACGATCTTACATCAGATGGCCAGGTGTAATCATCTTATGTGTTTTGACCCAGAGGGCACTCTAATTGCTTTTAGGATTTTAAATTGCAATGATTTTCTCGCGTTACTGTTCTTAAGCCTCATAGGATGGAGTCGCACATGGTCATCCCTCCGTATCTGCAGGTTCTGTGTTGGCGGCTTCAACCAATAGCCAGCCCCAAAATTTGAAAATAAAATGCATCTGTATTGAATGTGTGGAGGATTTTCGTTGCAAGCACTGCAGTGTAACAACTACTTACATAGCGTTGATATTATGTGAGGTATCCTAAGTAACGTAGAGATGCTGTAAAGGATGGGGCGGATTGCGTAGGTTATTTGTAGATATCGTTGTGCAAGACTTGCGTGCCTGTGGATTTTGGTATCTAAAGGGATTCCTGGAAGATCCCCTGTGGATTCTGAAGGATGACTGGTTGAATGTGCCCCAACTAATTGAATCAATCTCTCATTGATGAATATTTAGGTGATATTTTTATGTTTCTGCTGCGATAGATGAGTGATACTGGGGTTGATGTGACGAGGGTCTTCCAGGACCTTGCCTGGGAAGTGTTGCTTCTGATGTCCTTTAGTGGGGTGTTGAGGGGCCTGTAGGGACAAAAGCACGAAGTAGAGGCGGCAGACTGAACCCTAACAGCTCAGTGTGCTGATGTCATCCTGGTATTTCTGAGACAGTCTGGATGCGAAACATTCCGCTTCACTGGGACCGTGCACACTGAGGTTTTGTTTGGAAAATGTTCTCACCCCGCCATGCCATGAACTTCACGCTTCAGCAGCCAGCCTTGCCGTTCACGGCTTGCACCTGCTCTGCTGCTCTGGCTTCCCTGCCTCCGCTCACCGCGGCCCTGCCTGGAACGCAGGCCTCTTTGTCTGCCTCGTCCTTCTGTCCTGACCTCATTTCCTTAGGGCTCACCTGAGCTGAGCGCTCTCAGCAAGTTTGCTTGGTTTTGCTCCGCCCCAGAGCAGGCTAGAGTCCTTCCGCCAGCCTCTGTCCTGCCGCACGCTTACTGTTGTCCTGGACACTATGTCGAGGAGATCATTCCATGAGTCTCCTCCATTCAGTCCTGGGCTCATCAGGGAAGATGATCGCGATGAACACAGCACACACAGTTACACACACACACACACACAGAGCAACAACAGCAAAAACAACTCTATTGCTTTATGATTGGAATCCTTGGGCATTGGCAGGATAAGTGAATAATGCATCGAGTCCTAACGGAAACTATGAGCTGTTGCACTGTCCAAGGGCTGGGGTTCTGCTGGGCCTGGTAGCCCAGTCGGGGAAGGAAATGGAAAGGGAACGCTGAAGTGGGGGACCATGGGCTCTGTGCCAGACAGGAGGGAGGTGAAGACGTGAGGGGCTGGGGGAGAGCCAGTGGGGGATCCAGGACCCGAGGACTCTAGGTTTGAAGGACAAGTGAGGTGAGAGCAACGCGAGGGCTGGACGGATAGAGAGGTCTGCAAACTCAGCCATGCACAAGCACCATCCAGGGGCTTGTCAGCATGCAGATTTCTGAGATCCCTCTCAGTGACTCTGAATCAGTAGGTCTGGGGTCCAGGATCAGTGCATTTAGCTAACACTCAGGAAGTTCCCATTCCAGGAATCTGTGCACCACCCGTGGGTGCTCTCTGAAATGTCGGGCTCCAGGGAGTAAATGAAATGTCTGATTCTGAGATTTCAGACGTGGGCCATCCTTCCTGAAGTCGAGGCTTGGGCATGGCCACAAGAATGCATGGGCCTGATGGAAGGTGGAGGTGGAGGCCCGGGGATGGGGAAGGCCAACCGTATACATGCGATGGTCCCCGAGGACGGTGGCAGCACTCAGGGGAAGGAAGGACCCAGCACCACGTGTCAAAGTCTTCCAGGCAAGAAGGGAGCCGCAGGTGAGGTGTTAGGCCATCTCCATGCCACGGTGGAAACGCAACAAACTAGTGACTTCAGTTCTGGGCCTGAGTGCCAGACTCTAAGGAGGGCTGAGAAGAAAAGAAGGCTCTGTGATCCCAAAGAAGCCAGCCTGGCAGGGGAGGGGAAAGGGGAGGGAAGCAAAGCACCACCAAGGCTGCCGGGTGTGACTATGGTGCAGACCATGAGGACCCTTCTTGGAGGAGCACTCGGGGTTGGGATTACAGAAGAGGCTGCTGATGTGCCTACAGGCCCCACCATCCCAGCAGGGCCACCCACAGAAGTCATCCTTGGTAAGCAGCCCAAGCATCTCAAGTGGCGTGGCACCACTGGAGATTTAGGATACTAATAAATGGTACCTCTTCCTTCCGATCCGCCCGAATCCACCAGAGAGACACACGAGCGATAGACCGAGATTCAGACTCCAGCTACCCACAGCTGCACTGGGGAACGTGGCTGAGAATTGAGGCTGAAAGTGATGTCCGCTCCCCAAGCTGTTCCCGCCTATGGGATGGAGCTGGTCAGCAGAGTCAGTCCTGCTCCATCAGCTCTGGCTTGCCACCCTGCCATCAGGGGACCAGGGGACAGTGTGGGTGGGGCCTAGCTCCTCACACAGTGCGGAGAGGCTCTGCCCAGTCACCAGGCAGGAAGGAGAAGGGCAAAGAGGATGCCTCCCGGTGACCCAGCCTGGCTGGGCCTTGAGGGAGAACAGAAGTCCCTGCAATCCACAGCATGCTGGAAAATGCCAGGGCGCTGTGGAGAGGAAGCTGGCACACAGGGCAGCGCCTGTGGGATGGGAGCTTGGTCAGACCCATCTCTCATCACCGTTATCTCCAGCTTGGTTTCTTATCAGCGCCCAGCAAAGCACTCTGGAAGAAAGAGACCCAAGTCCTTGGTTTGGAGTCCAGCAGACGTGGCACCTGTGGGAACGTTGCTCACAGATCCCTGACCACACAGAGCATCACTGACTGAGAGCTCTGAGATCCATCGTGGCGTTCGTGCCAGAGTCCTGCCTCTGAAAGACAGCTCTGGCCAGTGGGCGAATGTGACAGGGGCCACAGACCGTGGGAGCTCTCTGAGGGTCCGCTTTGGCCGGAAGACTCCCTGGCCGCCTGGCTAAGCTCCTGTTAGGTAGCCCAGCTGTCTGGGATCTTCTCTGGCCTCCTCTGCTCCTGTGTGGGGTCAGATGGCCTTGTGGCTGAGGCTCTCCAGCCACACCTGTGTCCCTCCTCTCTCTCTCTCACTGTCTCTCTCTCTGGCATTTTCCCTAATGAAACCCTCGCTCGTGCAGTAGATCTTGGTGACTGTTTCCTGGAGGACCAGGCCAACACAAGTAAAGAGGAGGGGCGTGGCAGCCTGGGTCACTCATTTCCCTCTAAAATCTGCTTGTAGTTTCCAGGAGTGTCCACCCTGGCAAAATTCAGGAAAGAACCAAGTCGCTCGCTGTGGAGAGCAAAGACACGACATGGGTAGAGCATCCTCCCATGACTCTATGCCAGACACGGTGTGCTCATTAGCTCTGGGCCTCCGCTCTACACATCGGCGAGACGAAGCACCCGGACCACAGACAGCCCTGCAGCTGCTGTCAGAGCTTCTCAGGTGAAAATTCAGGTCCCTCTGGGCGCTAGCCACTGCGCTTCTTCCTGCCTCAAGCAGCGGCCGGGAGGGAGACCCGACCAACACCTGTCGTCAGAGGCACCTGGGCATTTGGGGTGCACCGGGGTCCACACACATCCCCAGTGGCTTGTCGCTTTAGGCCACTCCTGCTTGAAACGACCGCTGAGCATTTGAAGCTGGTTTTCCTGCGGCTCTTACCTTGGGTCAGGGTCAGCGTTAGCAGGGCCTGCGCTGGACCAGATCAAAGCCTCAGTCAAGCAGCAGCGTGGCGCAGACCTCAGGATCAGCTGCAGCTCTTGTGTCCCACCTTGGGACCTGGATCCCGACCCGCTGCTGCTCTGCTGCCCCTGCCCCTGCCTCATCCACACTGCTGGCTCCTCGCCAGTCTCTGCTTCCATGGGCCCCTGTCCAGCCCGGTTCCACAGCTGCCCTGGCTCCCGGCCTCCCCGCGCCCAGCTCCTGCCCCTCCCTCCTTTGCTCCTTTGTCCTCCCCTGCAGAATCTCCTCCTGCTCCTCAGGCCGCTCTGGCCACACCGGCATCCGTGTGTTTCTGCAGGAGCCCGAGCTCCTCTCAGCCCGGCCCTCCTGCCTCCCCGGCTGCTCTGTCTTTGCCTGGATCGTGTCTCCCCTGTCGCTCGGGGTCTCCTTGGCTGCATAACCGAAGGCCCACTCTGCTCCTGCCCACAGCTGCTTTCACACTGTCGTAGGCTATTTTCTTCACAGCACCAATCACAACGCATGATTTACTCATCCCCACGGTGATTGCCTGTCTCTCCCCGCAGACACCGACTCTGTGTGAGGAGCCTGCTGTCTGCCTTATATGATTCTGCCTTCTCCACACTGAGAACAACACTGGGCACACAGTAGGTGCTCGGTAAAGACTGCTGGATCACAGAAGGCCAACTGTCAAGGGAAGCGAGTGCTGGGATTACAGGGGTGCACCACCACGCCCGGGTGCCGCAACATATATTCATATCCATTTACTCGCAGAAGGAACCTGCTTTTTCTTGCCATGAACTTGAGCTTAAAGAAGATTTAAAAAGATGTCGAGGTTTGATTGGAGATGGCAAAGGCTTGCTGCAAGTGTCCCCTATCACATTAGAATCGGGGAAATTGGAGGGGCAGGGGATCAACACCCACAGGGACCTACCCAGGCCAGGACGGGGCGCGATGGCGAAGACGACGGAGGCGCTGACTGCGGGTTCGCGAGCGGGGCCATCCCTGCGCTGTCCCGTTCCACACAAGAACTTACTTGAGGAGCTCAGCTGGGCGTGACAGCTGGGTTTGAACCCTGGTGTTGGGGTGTCTGTGATTTCAAAGCCGGCATCGTGTGACCTGTGCAGAACCTGGGTCCAGGGTCCAGGCCAGCACACAGGCTTCAGGTTCATCAAGCAGAACCAGAGCCCAAAGCCTGCGCCTGTCACCGGGCCCCGCAGGTGTTACACAGCCGGTACCTTCCCTTGCCTGTGGGTTCTGATTTGTTCTCCTGGGCGTCGGTGGTCAGTCACCTCATCTGCGGCCGGCACTCCAACGACTGGGAAGGCTGTGCTGATTCCGTGTCTGCAGCTCAGCTTTAGAGTCCTGTCTGCCATCTGGAAGGATGGCTGCCACGCTCATTGCAAACCCTCCAGCTTTCTGATGTAGAGTTCTGGGTTGTGCTGTGGGCTGAGACAGAGCTGGGCTTGAGTTCCAAAGCCTCCCACAGCCTCCTCCCACATCTCTGTGTGCAGAAAACAGCTTTTGGCCATCCCTGGCCTGTGGTCCACTGTAGCTGTGAACTCCACACAGTGCCTGTGTCCAGCTCTTGGCAAGGAGTCGCTGCTGGTGATAGCTTCACCAACCTCCTGGATCAAACTAAGGACCATCCTGGACCACACGCTGGAGAAGGCCTGGGGGAGGAGGGGGAGGGCGTCCCCGCTCCGACTGTCTGGGAAAGCTTTAGACTAACAAGGGCACGACTATGACTGGTCATGCTTTCCACGTCCATCAATGGCCATCATAGCCCCCTCTTGTGGGTGTGAAGTGGGGAAGAGAATTCCAGAAAGGATAAGGATAATATTAGTTAGTATGTGCTGGCTACTTCATAAGTTTTAGGCATCATCCCAAGAGTTTAGCAGTGTCCACCCGTGAGTCCACACAGCCACACTCTGAAGTGGCTGCTGTCATATGCTCCAGCTTAAAGGCAAGTGACACGTGGTGTATGCGTGTTGGGGACATCAAGTCAGGGATGTTGCAGGAAACTGTCTTTTCACCACAGTGTGGGACACAGTAGGTTTGTAATATATTTTCACTGTTGAATAAGTATCAGAAATCAGAGGATGGTGATCTTTTGGAGAGGACACATAGCAAATATTTTAGGCTCTGGGCTCTGCATGGTTTGTGCTACAACTTCTCAACTCTGTTACTGTGGAACAAAAGCAGTCATAGACAAGATGGGAAAAAACCAAGCATGACTGGGTTCTGATAACACCATTTATAATTCTTTCTTTTTCTTTTTTCTTCTTTTTTGATGTTGATAGTGGAGATGGAGCCCAGGGCCTCCCATATGCTAGGCCAGCAGTCTACCACTGAGCTACATCCCCAGCCCATAAAACCATTTCTAAAACAAGCAGCAGGTCAGGTCTGGTTGTGGGCTGTCACTTGTCCACCCCTGCTGGGCTGACACTGATGCTGATAAACTACCATTTATCAGATGCTTACTTTGTGTAGGTACTGTTGCTAAGTACTTCCATACATTGTCTCATGGGATATAGGTGGGTGTAAACAATGTGTCCAGCTCTGGGAGACCAAGGAGACACCATTAAAGACATCAACCTTCATCCAGGTGACAGGATACATCAAAAGCTTATTATTCAAAGTCTATTTCATTGATGAGTACCATGGCATCGCCTGGGGTCTGCTTAGAGACACAGGCCGCGGGACCCCTATTCAGAAGTCTTGAATGAGAATCTAAATTCCCACAGAATTCCAGTGATTCCAGTGCATGTTAAAATCAAGGAGCAAGGGAGAAGCTCCAGTCCTCTCCCATGTAAGAACAGACCCTGCTTCGTGTCCAGAGGCGTCGGCTCTGTGCAGACACGGCCAAGCTTGCTTCTGTCACCTGTGGGCGTCCACTGCCTCCTGTCTGGTGGTATGAGAAGGACAGAATGGACAGGATGCCCCTGCGGAGCAAAGCCTGGGTGCCCAACAAAAGCTTGATTGTGTAAGGACTTTTGGAGGCTCCTGGAAAACTCAGCCAATGATTTCCAGATCTTTAAGGCTTTATACACATGCAGAGTGTGTCCATCCATTCCACCACGTGGGGCCAGAATTTAGTTGTCTACGCAGAGATGAATTCCCAGGTTGAAATCACTCAGGAGCTCTGGATTGGACTCTAGTGCACTGCGGATCCATTTGGTCTCTTTCTTGTGACTCAGACAGACCTGGAGCCCGTGTGCAGCTGCCCAGGCTGTTGCTTCATCTAATTGACAGTCAGCGCTGCACACAAAGGAGAGAGAGGAACCACTCAGCTAACAAGCTCCCTCCCGCCTGTCTGGGGAAGAATGCGGCCGACAGGGACACGATTAAAGGGGGATTGATTTATTGAGCCGGAACGCCCTGGCCCCTAATCTCAGCATCGGCTGCTTCACGCAATCAGCACTTCCAAACAAGAGTCAGCCTACACAAACGAAACCCTCCTCTCCCTCCATTACCAGGGAGCCAAAGACGGTTTACCTAAGGTAGCTCAGCCCTGGAAGCCCATAAAGAAAAACCACATGAAAGGGCTTCTTCCCTGCCCAGGGCCGGATAAGGATCTGGAATTCAGCAGGGAGGGACGATCTAAACAAAAAGCCTGCAGTACTAATGAAAACTGCCACCCTCGGCTCGGGGGAAATGGATTAAGAAGTGGGCAGAGAGCCCTATTTTCTTCTTTTATATTACGAAATTGTAAATTTCTGTTAGAAATCGCAGGATCATCAAGTATCTGGAATGTTGATGGAGATGCCGGTGGGATTCCAGGGAAGAAAAAAGGTTGTGGATTTGAAATAAAAATTCTCTCTTTGAACTGTTTCACTGAACCGATGAAACGAATCTCAGCTATGCACATGCATAGAATTACTTCTGATGGTTGAGCTCGGAGGGGCTCCCAGTAAATAGCACCTCTCTTTTGTTTCGCTGGAATTCTGAACTGACTGAGGAGCGAAAGAGCAAGGTGGCAGACAGGGACGGAAATACGCAGCAAGTTTGTCACAGATGGACGGGGTGCGGGACACGGAGCGCATGTCGCTTGACTTGGTGCCCCGGCCGGAAAAGACTGACAGTTCCCACCGTGTGTGGTTCTCGAGGGGAGTCCTTGGAGTTGTACTAGGAGGAGAAGCAGGGACACTGGCAGCCTCAAACCCAAGAGAAAGTGAACAGGAAGGGGTGGGGCGGCACCTGATTGCCCCCTTCTGGAGCTCTTGTGGAGGAGCCCACCATCCTCTGGGCATGGGGGAGGGGTGTGGCTGCAGAGGGATGGGAGGAGTTGGGGTCCCTCCCATGGGCAAGGAATCCCTGCCATTGAGGAGTTCCTTAAGAAATTAAAGAAAATAATAGCAGGAATGACACCAATAATCTGGACAAATGTTCCTTTTTCTTTTTTCTACTGGGGATTGGACCAAAGGCCTTGGCTTTGAGTTACATCCTCAGCCCTTATTTTACTTTTTATTTTGAAACTGGGTCTGGCTAAGTTGTTAAGTCGCTCAGGCTGGGCTTGAATTTGTGATCCTCCTGCTTCAGCCTCCCAGAATGTTGGGATTACAGGCATGCATCATGACGCCCACCACTTAGTTGCAATTTTTTAAAAAATTCTATTTTAATGGTACATTTTAGATGTACATAGTGTTAACATTCATCATTGGGGATTTGTACCTGTACATGATATATCTTGTTGCTTCTTTTTTCCCCTTCCCCTCCCCTCCCTTCACCCCCCATCCCTCTTTATTTACAAAAGCTTTTTTCCATTTTTTCCTTCCATTTCTTATACTTAGTTGCAATTTACTGAGTATTATTCTGCTCTGGATCTGGGCAGAATATCCTATTTTAGTTCATCTTCACAACTCACTGAGATAATTTTATTATTATCTTTCTGCAGTGGGTGAGAAGGCTGAGACAGAGAGGTTGTGCAACTTGTAAGACACACAGCAGGGGAGCAGAAAGGCTAACTGCACAGATAGCCTCACCTGGCTCCAGGGCCTGAATTAGGTGGCAGACTCTGCTATGTTGAACGCATGAATGAAATGGATGAATGAATGAGGTGGGAGTGAGGATAATAGATTTAGGAGGCTGCTCGGCATGGGAGAGCCTGTACATAGTGGTGCCGGCTTGGGCCATCAGTACCCCTTGCTCCACTTCGGCGCTGGCCCTGAAGACTCACTGGAATGTCCTGTCCTGCCAGGGTGACGCTGAGGCTGGTCCTGCTGTGCCACCAGCCTGGTCAGGGTGGCCAGGGTTAGAGCCCCAGCTGTCCCCATGGCTACCATCTGCCCCACCCAGCACTGGTCTCTGCTTTCTAGGTGCCCAGGGGTCTTGGGGCCCTGATTCGCCTTCCAGGTGGCAGGTGACCCAAACACACCTGGCCAGAGAGCCGGGGCCCTGCCTACCCTGGCTGGAAGTCTGATGAACAGACGGAATGTGTTTCTGTAATGTGGCTGAACCAAGGCCTTGTGCTGAGCTGCATCCCCAGGACTTTTTTGTTTTTTTGAGACAGGGTCTCCCTAATATGCCTAGGCTGGGCTTAGATTTTTGAATCTCCTGCCTCAGCCTCCCAGAGGGCTGGGACGACAAATGTGTGCCGCTGCGTCGTGCTGTGTGATTTATCACAGGGCAGCTCTGTCATCTTGCTTCTCCCTCTCCGGCTTCTTCCTGCTCTGCCCCCACGCCCTGCCCCAGCACTGACTTATCTTAATCTTTCCCTTATAATTTCTCCATTTCCTTCCTCCACCTCAGCCTTTCCCTCAGGCCTCCATCACCTTCTTAGCTTTCTTTTCAAAGATCTGTATTTCTTCTTCCCCTGGTTTGGTCCAATGGGACCTGGCAGGAGTGGCCGAAGCAGCACTTGGAGATAGAAACACAAACCTGCTTTCCAGTCTCTTTTTTATTTTGTTTTGTTTTTGAAGGGGGCACTTGCAATCAGTTTATGGGGTTTAGCTGAAAAGTTCAGAATTTCTCATTTAAAAATAATCTTTCTGTCATTTTTTTCCCCCTGACGTTTGTTATGAGTCTCACCACCCAAGGAAGGTGCTTGGGTGGGGGGGCCAAGCTCTCCACTGACACCTTCTTTCTTCCTCGGAGAAGCCTGACCTGGGGCCACAGCCTCCTAAGACATCAGCACGAACCTGTTGATTCCTGGACCGTGTCTGCACTTGGACCGTCCACCGGGAACCGCCTTCGCGTGCAGCCGGGTGGGTGTGGCCTTAGGCCGCTCGCTGGTGTGCGACCCACGATGAGTCTCATCCTTCCGGGCCTCAGCTCCCTGCTGGGCAGGACGGTAGGGCCTGGTGGGACGCTGGGCATGACACAGGGGTGACTGTGGCTTGCCAGGGCACGTCGAGGGGCAGCTATGGAGGCGGGGGCTGTGACCTAGAATGTCCCCCACGAGTCTCATGTGTGTGGAGGGTGACTGGATTGGGGTGCCGTACTCATCAGGGGTGAGTTCATACCTGAGTGTGCTGTACGGAGGTGGGGACTGGTCGGGGGTGGTCACTGGGGTGTGACCTGGAAAAGTGCGTTCTTGTCCCGACTCCTTCCTTCCCTCTCTGCTTTCTGGCTGCTATCGGTGTCTCCACTTTCACGCCCTTCCTCCGGCCAACCCTGGACCGAAACTGAGCCAAACAAACCTCTCCTTCTTCAAGCTGTGGGAGTCAGGTGTTGTGTGCCAGTGATGGAAGAGCAACTAAGACACGACGTGTCCCGCATGATGGTTCTTCTTC
Organism: Hystrix cristata; assembly: GCA_004026905.1. Lineage (NCBI taxonomy): Eukaryota > Metazoa > Chordata > Mammalia > Rodentia > Hystricidae > Hystrix > Hystrix cristata. The sequence goes on from PVJO010013429.1 coordinate 42,755, forward strand.
CTGGGGCTCCCCAGGCCCTCTGCAGAGATGACACTGCCGATGCCAAAGGCGTTTCTGTGTGGGCGCGGGGGTTAGTGGTGTCCCAGGTGGCCGCTGCCGTGAGCTGGAGGGTCTGGGGAGGGTCGGTTCCCAGGGAGGACGAGGGGTGTGCCATTTGAACAGTGTAATTTTTTGGGGTGAGGGTGGCTCTCTGGTTTCTCTGGGTTGCTCTTCAGCTCCCTCCATCAGCTGACATCTACAGCGGGCCTCACAGCCCGGGGGCTGAGCCGTGTGAATATGGACAGGTAGTTGAATCTGAGGTGGTATCTGGGAAAAGTTTCTTATTCTGTCTGAGAGACGCTAAATTTCAGAGCCCTGCCTCCTTCTTTTTGGAGGTCCTGGTTCAGTAGTTGTCACCAACAGTTGTGGCAGGTGTTGATGTCTTCGCCGCGGAGTACATGCCACTGGCCAGGCTGTTTTCCTACGTGGAATCGTCTAATGGAGTTTTCCTTCCATACTGATCATACAAAACACACTGGGACACACTTGTAGACAGATGGAGAAAATGGGGGCCAGAGAGCGGGCATGACTTCCTGAGGAGAACACGGCTAGCAAACAGCAGAGCCGGGACCGGGAGCTCGTTGCTGCTTAGGCTTTAAACCAGGCACCCGTGAGCTCTGGTAACCAAGTCAGGGCCCGGGAAGCTGGGTGGAAGAATTTCTCCACCGACTCCCAAAGGAGAATGCGGGAGCAGTTGAGCTTGTGCCGGGTCCCTCCCGTCTCTCTGATCCCACTTTTGTAAAACATTCTGCTCGTGCACAGAGCAAGGAGCCAGTCACCAGGATGGCTTCTGAAGCCACTGCAGGATCCCCAAACTGGGAGCTGCCCGGGAGCATCGCTCACGGGGACCTCTGAACAACAGCCCGCAGCGCCGCGCAGATGGAAGGTTCTCGCTAGGTGTCCACCCCGCCCAGAAGTAGGTGTCCAGGTGGGAGGGTGTACTTGGCCTTCTACACCACAGTGCACGTTTGGTACCTACTTCACGCTCCATGTAGAGTTTGCATCACGAGTTCAGTTGCATGTCCACACCCGCACGGCTTATGAAGAGATGTGGAGCTCAAACCTGCAGGGTTTCTGAATCCCGGCACCGCATCTCAGCTGCTTCTGTGTGATGCCTGCTAGCAGACATCAGCTGATGGAGCGGGGCTGGATAGCAGTGTGGCAGCAACTGTGGCTAAATGCCGGCCAGTGTCCAGCACAGAGAGACGCCATCGGAAGCCCGGGAAGAGGGACAGGCTCTGAGAAAGTCCTCCCGGGGCAGCCGTGGGTCCCTGAGCTGGTCTTGCCATGGCAGCCGGGAGGGACGAGGCCCCATGAACTCTACCAGGATGGGGCCACTGCGTCACCAGCCCCATCGGAGGTCATATATCAAAGACTGGCTGAGGGCCACTGGCTGGGGTGCAGGGCTGTGACATCATGGCCGAGCAATCCGACTTGAAAATCTGTAAGGACCAGCTGGGGAGTTTTATCGCGTTTCTGCCGCCCAGGCATGAAGTCAGCTGGCCTGTGCGAGACAGGGAGCATTTCACTTGTAATTAACTGGGTGCTTTTTTTTTTTTTTTAAATTTTTTAACATTCTGGCTAACCTGCAGTGAGCCTTGAGCTGGCTGCTCCTCACTAACCGCAGTGGTAGCGGACGTGAGTGACGGTTGTTAAATCTGGAGGGTCTTGGGGATGTACAGGGTGGTGGAGAAACATAAATTACCATGATCGGCTTGCAGGCACACGCGCGTTAATCACTGTGCCTTCACAGGCCGCATGTGTCTCCTTCCACGCAGAGCTGGAGTGCTGGCTTTAGAGGGAGGAGGCGTCTCTGCCCGGGCAGGGGCCTCGGAGCCCCGGAGTCTGTGGAGCAAGGTTGGGGTGAAATTCCCAGTGCCAGCTGGGACCTGTGCGGATTTGCTCTGGGACGCTTGGGTGTGAGCAGCGTCACGTTTTCTTTATTTTTCTAAAGCAAATCGGTCTAGCTTTGTTCTCCACCTGCCAGCTTGGCGGGAAACCCAGTCTTAGTTATGTCTTTTGGGGGAAGATGGGAGGGGCGGTGCTTCCCCCCCTTTCTTGGGAGGTTAAGGAATCCCTGGGAATGAACTAATTCTGCAAGACCTACGGACAAGGTTTTAGCCTCTAGTCACGACGGGGAAATCCTTGCTCAGGTCTGCAAGCACCGCCGAGAATCCTTCCCCACCCAGGCCAGGCTGGGGGTCTCATCAGTGGCTCCCCAGTCAGGGGCCTTCTGCTCTTCCCAGGTGCACCCCGCCTTCCGCCATTCCCGTCCCTGCTGCAGGTCTCCAGTCTCTGCAGGGACTTCCAGACCACCGCTCCTAGTCCTGAAGAATCCGTGTCACGGTGCCTCAGTGGGTCCTCTCTCAGTGCAGTGAGTATATCTTCTGGAAAAAAGGAAGGAAGGAAAGAAGAAAGGAAGGAACCAAATGAAAAGAAATGGAAATTATATTACATTTTCTTCTTTGTTATTTGTTCAGAAATGGAGACAAGTTTTAAACTTCTTAGTCCTCTTCTAGCAGGAGCAAGACTGGAAGGATCGCTTTCCCTCAGGTGCACCACCGCTCCAGTGTGTGGCCATGAGCAAGTCTCTTAAAGCCTCAGAGGCTTGGATCCTCCTTAGCGCCAGGCTATCCGGCCTGCCTGAAGGGAGTGTCCTGAAGTTCACAGGAGTCGGCATACAGCCTGGCCTGGAGTTGCCTCTCTGGATATGGCTGGGGGCGCATGAGGAAGGCGCCCATGGTTTTTCCATGCTTGAGGGCAGGGCTGCAGCTGATCTCAGTATTCTTAGCACTGGGAGGCATTCACACGCGCTTGGTTCACCCAGTAGATTCAGGAGGGGCAGAGAGTACCAGGCTTCCTTTCCCGACTTAGCCTATTGGCCTTTGTCCTTGGGGGCGTTTCCCTCTTAGGGATGCTGACCTCCTGGACCTTGAGCTCTCAGGAGCAAGCTGTCAATCCTCAGCCTGATCTTGAGTCTCTCACTGCCTTCCTGTCTGGCCATGTGATCTCTTGGTGCCTTGTGTTCGTCCCCAACAATGGCATCTACCGTGAGCCCCTCATCAGAAGCTGATCTGTGGGACCTCCTGATCTTGGGCTGTCAGCTCCCAAACTGTGGGCTAAATCAACCTCTTTCCTTTATAAAATAGCCTTCCTCAGGTATTTCATTATAGTAGGAAAAAACAGACAAATACAACAGACATCAGAGTTTCCTGGAGGGCTTGTCAAACACAGATCCCTGGGGCCTAACTCGAGCTTCTGGATTCTGGAAGCCTGGTAATCAGCATTTCTCACGAGGTCCTTGGTGAAGCTGCTGTTGGACACCATGGCTTGAGATCCACTGCTTAACGTTAATAGTTGACTCCTGTGGACAACAAGAATGTCAGCCATAAGCATTCTGAAAAATAAAATTCTCCCCTCTCATGGGTTGAATAGACTTCATTTCCCCAAATTTACATCCACTCAGAACCTGTTTGTGTGAGCTTGTTTGGAAACAGTGTTTGCAGATGGAATCAAAGGAAGTTGAGGTCTTACTGGATTAGCATGAGTCCTAAGTCCATTACGCTGGTGTCCTTATCCAAGAGGGAAATCTGGACACACAGACACACTGAGGAGGGGATCCTGGGGACAGAGATTGCAGCGATGGATCCCTCAGCTGAGGACACCAACGATTGCCAGGGTCCCCAGAAGACAGATGAGAAGCACGGAATGGATTCTCCCAAGAGTCCCCAGAAAGAACCAGTCTTGCCAACATCTTGACTTTGGACTTCCAGCCCTCAGAAATGTGCTGGAATAAGTTTCTGTTGTTGTAAATCACCTTAGTTTGTGAAGATTTGTTATAGCAGGAATCTAATGAACCTCTAAACTCCATAGAAATTTAAACCAGAGATTTTAGCCTTTCTCTCCTTCACTGAGGAAATTTAGTGACGCCTACAAGCCACCTGGAGGAGCAGAGTCCCTGGAGAAAGCCAGGGGACCATGCCACCTGGCCAGGAGGCCCAAGTGCTCCCCGCCACTCTACCTGTGGGGCCACGGACACCCAGAGGCCCTGTAAAGAGCAGCTCTTCCGAGGCTGAATGAGGCAAAGATTCTGTGCTTGTAATTTGGATGCGGGTCCTAGAATTCTACATCTTAACCGATTCCCAGGTAATTAATGGATAACCAAAGACTTCATTTAATAAAACACAGATTGGAGGAGGTGAGGTATATAAAATTGTAAAGTAGGCAAATCACATCTCTGACTCTCTAAACCAAGGGTTCTAAGTTTCATTTTTTGTGACACGGATACTTTGCCACCTTGTTGAAGTCCATTCACCCATCTTAAAATAACGTATAGCTCCTAAGAGAATACATGGGTTACAAAGAAAGCCAGTTACATGGGAATACGGCAGCAAGAGTATTTAAAACCCCAACTTTTTAGGGGTTGAGGATTTAGCTCAGTGGTAGAGCACTAGCCTAGCAAGTGCAAGGCCCTGAGTTCGATCTCCAACACACACACCAAAAACCCCCCCAACTTTTGGTACAGTATGCTAAGTGGTTCTTTATTAGCTATCAAGTGACAGAAGTTAGCAGTGGGTCTAATATTACTATTGTTCTTTCAAAGTGGTGCTGAGTCATCTTAGAAGCTACAATTGTAAAGTGATAAAAATAAATCTGTGATGTGTATCAATGCATGGATACAGGGACAACTTCTGCTCCTGTGGGGTGGGGTCCACATTCATACTCGAAGGCATTTAAGTTTGAATTGGCAGAAACAAAGATGCAATCGCCCCCGCCAAGTTCACGGTCCCCTGACTCTCTCTACAAAGCTTTGGAAAGTCCAGGGACCTTACATTATGACAAACTGGAAGAAGTCCCACATTTCATCCTCCTGAGGGGTGTCCTGACGCCTTACAAGCCTGCTCCAGGTGGCAGCGTGCTTTCTGGTCGCAGCCCCTTGGCCTCTGGAGGCTGTGCGGCCTTTGAGCCTGAAGATCATGGGCTCCAACGCGTCTCAGCTTCCGACCTGCAGAACTTTGATCTGCGCGGCACATTTATAATGCAGACTTTGTGGGGCTCTAGTGAGGGTTACAGAAGATGTATAGAGAGTGCTTGGCACACAGTAGATGCTTGTACATATTCAATGTCATTCATTCCAAGCTGTAAGTTACCGCCGAAAACTTTTCAAAGTGTCTCCCCAGTTCGGAGACATCTTCCTTGATGAGGAGCCATGAGATTTCTGACATTTGCCGGAGACACAGCGTTGAAGGAGGGGACAGAGGTTTAGTGTGATAATGCCCACTGGTGTCCAGCCTAGAAGGCTTCCAACGTCATTGCTCCAATCTTTCCTCTCACCTTGTCTCGGTTCTTCAGTTCCCTTACAACTTGCCCAAAATTTCGTTGCTTTAGAGTCCTTCCTGGAGAGGACACGAGCGGGGGCTCCTGGGAGTGTGAGCATTAGGGACCATCTTCAGGCCAACATGCGAGCTGGGCGGCTTGGTCCACTTGGATGGCTACAGCAGGATTCCCCAGGAGGGCGTGTTTCTGACGGGTTGGGGGCGTTGAGAGACATCCAAGGCCAAGGTAGCAGCAGATCAGACGTCCAGTGAGGCTGCTGGACTGTGGGAGGTTCCACTTCCAAATACCGTCACTCGGGGGCTTGGAGCTTCAATTTATGGATTTTTGTTGTGTGCAGGCCACAATTCAGGATGCAGCAGCGAGAAAGAGGGAATTGAAGATGCTGAAACTGATGAACAAACATCTTTTCTTTGCTTCTGGGAGACCCAACTTCTCAGTGATGTCTCTTCTTTGGTTCAGGGCTTATTACAAATATGTTTCCCTTGTTTCTCCTCTAATCAGGTCATCATGGGGCCCAGGGACTCCTGTCAACAGCGCAGCCTCCTGGCTGGACAGGGCCCAGGGTGAGTGGCAGGGCAGAGCCTTTGGCTGCCTCAGGTAACCTCCTCCACCTTTCCCCTCCCCCTTTGCTAGCCTGTGCTCTTTGCTCTTTGGGTGGATTCTTGTTTGTTTGTCTCTTTGTTTATTTTTGAGACATAGTTTTACTATGTAGTTAGAGCTGGGCGCCAACTCCTGGTGATCCTCCTGCCTCAGCCTCTTGAGTGCAGGGATTATACTCATGGACCATCACATTTAATTTAGTTTTGATTTTTTGTTTGTTTTTGCCTTTTGGACTTTCCTTCTCGTTACATGTAAGTGTGGTGAATTCAAGCCTTGGGAAACACAATTCTGCTGGAGGAATGGTATGGAAGGGTTCAGGTCCCTTCCCCTTTCTTCCCTTTCCTTCTCTCCCCTCCCCTCTCCTCTCCTCCCCTTCCTTTCCCTTCTCTTTCTTGTTCTTCTCCTCATGCCTTCCCTTCCTCCCCTGTCTTCCTCTCCGCCCCCCTTCCTGGGGTCTTATGCAGTGAGCTACATCTCAAGTTTTTTTTTGAGATACAATCTTGCTAAATTGCCCAGGCTGAACTCAGACTGGCAATCCTCCTGCCTCAGCCCCCCAGAGTGCTAGGATTACAGGTGTGCTCCACTACACCCAGCTGGGACCAAACTTCTGACTCCCAAGCCAGGCTGCTGGCACCACCCAACTCGCGGGGCTCTGCTGGCATAGACACAGTGTAGACAGCGCCTCGGGCTGTGCAGCGCTCCTCCACCCGGGCTCCCCCAGGCTGCCTGGTTCTAAGTGGTTGGACAAAGTGCCAGTTCCTGTCAGACCTTGGCCGGGCTCCGAGGAATGTGCTCTCGGGGGCTTTGTCAGGAATTCTGCAGCCCAGACAGATGTCGGGGAGCCGAGAGCCGGAGAGCCGGAACCCTGTCTCGGGCTGCTGGAGGCCTGCTCAGAACTCTGCTGGATTGCATGGGGCACGCAGCGGCCTCGCCGTGAGGGTGCCTGGTCTCCTCCAGACCGTGCCAGGGCCGGGGTATGAGCAAGGACGGGAGCTTGGGGCAAGTTGGAAGAGTCCCCCTTAGGACCCCCTGACCTCCCCACGGGAAAATCTTCTGCCTCGGCCCCAGGGACGCACACTGATGGGAACCAAGACTCTCCACACCCCCTTCTCCTGTCCTGTTCCCCCGGATCCATCGCCATCACAGTCACGGGCTTCCTACGGCCTTCCCCCCCCCCCCCGTGGACGGATGGATCTGTGAAGGGTCCATGAGTGTCCCCCAGGGGCTGCTGTGCCGAAGCTGACCAGCGCCGCAAAATGGACCATCCTCGCCTAGGGTTTGGGAAGGCGCCTGGCGCAAACCCTGCTCTTGGGCACTCCAGGGACCCCGCCCATGTGACCAGGGCCCAGGCCTGTCCTGTCCTTGGCCTGGACTCCAGCCCCTTGTTCAGTCCTGCACCACGCTGCTCACCAAGTCTTGCCGGGTCTACGTCAGAAACATCTTTCAGATACCAAGCTTCTCTCCCTGTTCTCTGCCTCCTGCCTGGCCCAGGCCACCGTGTCCTTACCTCTGGGACTGTATTCACACCTCTCTCGGTCTCTCCACTCACACCCCCTCGGCCCTGCTCACTATCCATTTCTCTCCAAGTGTCTGTTGGGTTAAGAGCAAAATTTTCCTGCCTTAACACCTTGACAGCATCCCTCTGCCCCGCTTACAAAAGTAATGTATTTCCCATCTTTGGCCTCCTCGCTTACATTCTGTGTTTCACACATGGTGAGCATCTTCTGTTCCCTCATACCTGGCTTTTCCAAAGCTGTTTCCTCTGTCGGGAACTTTGGACCCACCCTCACTGTCAGCTAAATCTCATGCAACCATCCTGCTCCGGGCTCAGCTGGCACTTTCTCCTGGAAGTCTTTGGGCCTGTCAGTTGCTGGTCCTTACAGGTGCTTCTGTGCTGCACAGGTCAGCCCTGTCCTCACCTGTCTCCTTGCCTTTCTCGCTGGCTTCTAGAGTGGCCTCTGTCCTTAGCGAGAGTCTCTTGGATTTTTGCTAGGTCAGCTCATAGCTACTTCCTTCAATGTGGATTCCAGAAATCTGGGTTCCCTTGATAAGTTTGTCCAAAGCAGAAGAAAAGGGACCTTGGGCACCACGACCGATTGTGTCCACGATGCCACTACTGTCTTTTGCTACAGAGACGTCCCATGTGTTACAAAGTCAAGGCGAAAGGGGATGTCTGCACACAGGAGTGGCATGAACGATATGGCAGCAGTGGCGAGATGGAGGGGCACAGAGCCCCCAGATCCAGGGGAGCCAACAAGGCGGGGTGTCCCCCTTCCAGAGATGGCCCTCACAGTGAGAGCAGTGTCCTGGAAGGTGTCTCCCGGGCCTGGCAGTGCCCAAGGCCAGTGAGGCAGGGGGAAGCTTTGGGAGGCCTTGTAATCTCCACGTACACTCCAAGTTCATTGTACCGCCATTTCCTGAAGGGCCTGTACACTGTTGTGCAAAACACACCTTGGGTCTCCCCGGCCCTTGGGAGCCATAAGTCGTCATTATTAGTAGGTTTCCTAGAAGCACGGCTGTGCCGATATTAGGAACAATGACTGTTTTTTTTGCCCCCTGGGAGGTTGGGAGGACACAGCCAGTATCCCCTCTTTCTCTTCTGATTCTCACTGAGAAAATCAGAGAAAAAGAGTGAAGCCAACAGGAACATTTCTGTGACTGGAGCTAGTACTCGAAGGGAGAGCCTAGTAGGGCTGTTGGCTTTCCAGGCCCCACGCTGAACCTTGGAGCAGAGTGCACCCTCGGGGGCCACATGGATCCACACAAAGCAGAAGAGAGGAGAAGTCCCCTCCTCGGGCTTTGACAGGCCAGAGCCAGCCCCTGGGGAAATGGAGACAATCGGCTCCAGTTCATCAGCTGAGGAATTCACACTGTGATTTAGTCGCTTTTTTCATTGCTGGGACAAAATACGTAACGCCTGTGATTTAAAGGAGAAGAGGTTTGTCTTAGCTCACAGTTTGTAGAGGTTTTTAGAGGTTTCATCCACACTCAGCTGGCTCCAAGGCAGGGAAGAGCTGCAGGGGAGAAGCTGCTCAAAGCATGGTGGACAGG